>CAAKHC010003879.1:27375-37449 GCA_901007825.1 Macroramphosus scolopax | reverse complement strand
CTGTATGCAGTAGGGAAAAGAAAAGAACACACACATGCCGTGAACATGCACAGGACACACAGGTACACACACACACACACACTGTATACGGAGACAGGGGAAGGAGATTCATTGACAAATGGAGGGATCATCATATTCAGTACCAGGAAAATCTGTACCGCACTGCTGGCAAAATACAACAAAGGAGCGTTCGTTCGAGTGGCGTGTTTTTTTCTCTGGATTTCACAGTGAATTATGTAGGTAAAACAGTATTCATATATTACATACAGTACGTTCCAATCAATCAGTTACAAACACAAAAAAGAGGCTATAAAATGACCAAATGAATATACAATTAAACTTACAGTAATACTTACATTGAAAGATATAATGGGCTTCTTCTATTGACTTTAAAAACACAGTACCCATAAAAACCACACGCACACACACACCCCTTATAAATACTTGTTCTAATAAATTTGGTGCCACACACGGCTTTAAAAATGTCTGTCAAACCCCAAAAAAAAGAAAGAAGACGCTCTCGGAAAAATCAGTCGATATGATGTGCATATTATAATTATTCATTACAAACACTGACTCTATGATTCCATTATGATTATACACACCCGGGCTGACTATGATCGTGGAGATTGTTGTTTTTATGGCTCAGTTTACGATTGTCACATCACTGCGAAATGTGACTGAGCCTTATCACAAAAGTAGCTCTGTTTGATTTTCGTGAGATTTGGGACATGAATGAGAGTTTTGGCGTCAACATGTCAGAGGAAAAATGATCAGTCAGTGATATGTCATACAGCAAGGGAGTTATTGCAGACAACAGGAAGCTTTAAAAGGATTTTTTTTTTTTTTTTTTTAACTCCGATCATTACCATGTAGATTCACGATTTACAAAAGAATCACGTTGGCTCCCTAAAAATAGACAAAGGAGACAAATTGCTTAAAGTGAGTATCCTTTCAGATGCAGAGTCGCTCTTTGGAGTGACACCAAAAGAGACGTGCAGAAGAAGAATGTCATACTTCATAAGAAATCAGGTTGAGGACTACAAAGCAGTCAGAAATTTAATAATTCCACTAGCCTAGATAGTCTCCAGTGTAAAAAAAAATGCCTTTGGTCTTTTGTTTCTCTATACTGTGCTGCTGTCCTCCTGCTACACAATGAAGGAGCAACTTCCTAATTATAGCAGGGCTCAGTTTGCCGTGTATTGCAGTCTTGGGGGTCAGTCGAACTTCACCAGAGATGGCTTACTCCTGTCGATGCCTTCTTTAACACATGAACACGTTGTGAGCCGAATCCGGCGTGTTTTTGCCACTCGGTGCTACGACAGCTCAGTTGAACCAAAGCACATCGGACAAAGGACTAATGTGTTTGCTTAACCAGGTAAAGACAGAACAAGCAAACTAAAATCCACACAGTATGTTGAAAGGACAAGAAAGAGCAAAAACCAACAGGTCTGCTTTGGTAGAGCAGGGCAACGTAAGGCTTGTGTCCATATAGGACGTTTCTAGGGCAGAATAACGCACAAAATAAAGAGCTTGTTTCTATAACAACAATATGTAGACAATTTCTACTGTTCTACAAGTTGTTCCTTTCCCTCAGCTATTTGTATTTTGACCGGCGACGTTCACCTATAATTAGAGTAGATTGATCTGAGCTAGGTAGCTAACTTATCGCTACGTTAACAGTGATGACTAATTAATTGCATACTAACTAATTAAAATCAGACTAATCAAAACATGAATACTTCAACATACCTCAGCATGATAAGAACTGTCTAAAATTACAAGAATGTATTTGACTTTGGATTTTATTAGTTTGGCTCAAGTCCCATCCGCTAACATAGAGGGGGCGGGATTTATGACACATATCCCAACAGCCAATGGGTCGTTTATTGGGAGCCATCGTGGCGTCTGTCAGTATCTGCTTGGCGACTATGGGTCGACTTGCTTACAATACGTACGGTGATAAAGCCTGTCTCAGGATAGATCAACCTCCTCCTCCAATGTTTTGGTTACCATGGTAACGAGTGCCCATCCCATCAAACATATGACTGGCTGCTGAAAAAGGAGCGACGGCGGTGACGGTGAAAAAAAACACGCTATATGGACCCAAGCCTTTACCATTTTATAACGGCGGGAAACAGAAGAGGCAAAATATTGTAAGAAATTTTATGCTGAGCTTCACTTGAGCACAACATGAACCAATCGAACACAACCATTTCAAACAGTCTTGATTACAAAAATACCTTTTTGTATTTCTTTAAAATATCTAAAAATGTACAACATTGTTTTTTTTGTTTTTTTGCCAAGTCATGCTTCAACATGTATTTATTAATGATAATAACATTAATATGAATGATATACAGAATAGTAATAATTATAGTCATATAATAACATTATCCGGGGGTGCTTTAGCCACACTTCCACACGTCTGGCCTTACAAAGAGGCTGCATAAATGTATTTGCATTCCTTTGGTGGGCTGTCTTTATACTTGCATATACAGAATGCAGATCTAATGCTAAATGCTAACGTTATACAGGCCATGCAGTCAACTGTTGAACAAAGGGCGTGTGCACCTTTGTTGTACTTGCCCGGTACCTTTCATTTGGTGTCAGAGGAGGTGTAGCTAAAGCATTGCCGGTTAATCTTGAGTATGTTACGGTATAAAAAAGAGATGGAAGGGGTTTAGGGGGGGGGGGCTCGATGTGTGATGGAGGCAGGGGTCTAGTATGTCCTGAGGCCTGTGAGGCTGCTGCTGCCTGAGAGACAGAGACAGAGAGAGATGGAGATAGAGGGAGACAGGAAAAGGAGGTGAGGTTGCCATGGTCACCGCACGCGAACACTGTACACTAATTTAAACACAGGGGATCATGAGGGACTGATGTGCCACACAAATACATTCATACACCCGACTACACGTACACAGGTAGACATCATCAAAGACACTTTTATACCTTAAATATGTAATAATGCGATTGAAAGTTTGTTTTCTACGTGACAGCTGACTGTCAGTAAGGCTTGGTGTAGTTACTTTCAATCCAGTGAACATCTCTTTCACAGCTTTATTCACAAGTTTACACGTTCAAATGTAAAGAAGCCAGGAGGGAGAGTAGCGGTCTGCTTTGGTGGGGAAGTGTGAGATTTACACCTTTTGTCCCTGTCTGTTGGGATCAATGGTCCCGAAGTCCGCTCGACGAGCTGAACACTTACCGACGGTACGCTGCTACAAGAGCTGGAGTCACTCCTCCTGGTTTCTAATTGGACACGAGAGGCAATCAGCAACGCCCGTCACAGCCGGCCACGGCCACCATCACACATCAGGAACCTGAGGGCACAACGAGACTTTTACTGACGTGAACAAGCTGCAGCAGCATCCCGAGTGCTGGTGGGTTGTTTTTATTCAGGAGGTTTTGGAGAGGTGTTATTTCAAATGTTGTGGCGAATTTAAATACACACTCCACCAATTACATTTTTGCACAAAGTCATTACTTAAAAAATCAAATTAAAAATCAGAAATATCCTTTTTTTTTGTCTTTGCTCCAGGTCAAATACATTGGATCCTACTCTTCCAATAATGCAACCCCATCTTTTGTTTGATCCCCTCCGTCTGGTAAACAAACTCCATGCCCCCAGTTGGACAAAGCTCCCTCCGGAGCAGCAGAAGATATTGTTTAACAAGTTTCTCTGTAGGTGTAGCACTCCCTGTGACTAACTTATTTCTGACATGTAAACTCAGCGGAGTGTCCCTTTAAAAAGACTGTTTTGCCGGCTTTTGCCAAATCTTTCAAGCTCAAACACAGCTGTGATAAACAGGATAACAACGGTCTTACATAGTTTAGTTGAACTTCTGCCCAACGTTATCTCCCATGATCTCCCTCCATTGCAACTCCACCGCACTACCCAACCACCGGCAGACCGAAGCAAAAGGTCAACCCTCCGACCCACCCCCAGATGTATCACTAAAAATAGACGTCTCTGGGAGACCATGGTAACTCTGGTACAGGAGGGGGCTTTTGGAACAATAAACAATTAGTAAACCAAACATGACCTTAAGAGAAAGATGAGAGACACAGTCTGAGGCAGGGAAAGATGGGAACTGTTCCCGGTTCAGAAAACAGTGCGTGTCGGAGGGGCACGGCTGGCCTAGCTAATGCCCTGTTGCGCGTTCAATCAAGGATGAGAGAATCGATGCGCTCTCCAGACGCTTGGCTGAGTTTATGCGACGCATACTTCCAGACCACCTTATTTGTTCTGGCTGAGACACCAAGGTTAAAGATTGGGTTGATCATTGAACATGTCTGCGCGGATTAGGGGAAGGTTTAGTGATTTGCAGGCTTAATGTGTTACATCCAAGAACTCGACCCAGGCGCATGATGTGAGATAGGTAAACAAGTCGTGTTTGAGGAAGAGGGAGGGGACTCGGGCTCTCATCAATGTGAGCGCTGTTTTATTTTATGTTCACAAGGCAAATGTTCCTGCATGTGTTATCAGTGAGCATTGATTTTGTGTTGCAAGTGAAGAGAAGGGAGGAGAAATCACGTATTTAATCTCAACATTTGACAGTCAGTGGTGAAGCATCATGTCTCAGCCCATGTACCTACCACACCGTACCATGCATACATCTTTGTAGACAAACTAGCTCTAACATGTCAGGTTCTATATCAGGCTTGACAAAAACAAATGCAGAGTAGACTTTATTTGAAGATTTGAACACGCCAATCGTTCCTTTTACGATCTATTTACCTGTGCAGCGAAAAAAATGGACCCTGTGCGAAGCCCCTTTCATCCTGACAAAAGCCTTTAGACCCTGGCTGTGTTCCTCCCATACTAGCACTAGCTGGTGGAGGTGGGTGGTGATGAATGCAGCTGCTGACATGTATCTAACTCCTGAGGGCCGGCACAGGGACAGTGGAGCTGTACTGTACGCCTGTGTGTGTGTGTGTGTTATGTGTCAGTAGGGGGTGAGGGAATAAAGTCCCACTTCCTTATTAGAAGGGGCCCCAGCTGGCCCTTGGCTCTCCAGTGGGAGTTATTCCAACATTGCACAGGAACCATTGGTTTTGTCAGGCTATTGGCCAAAAAGCTCCTCGGGGCAAGCAGCCAGACTACATACACACACATATTCATCTCTCTCAGGCTCAAACACAAGCGTGCATGATAGGGTCACACACACACACCACACACACACACTGCAGTCCCTCACCATGTGTTGTCAGATGGAAAATCCGGATTACCTTTCCCCTCAGTTCACTAGGCATTAATGTCCACTATTAGGTTTTCTTTGGAACAAACCCTGTGCTGGAGCATGCGTGACAAATACAATTCTACCTCACAAACATTCAGCTGAATGACTAGCTTAAACCTCCAGGGGGAATTCAAAAACCGACAATAAGAAGTCGACTCTGTGAAGCTACCAGCGAATCTTCCGAACCCGCATGAAATAAAGTTTTCGCATCGGCACTTTAATTGACAAGCGTGACGCCAGGTGATTAAGAAAGCTCGTTACCAAGCGTGACTTGAGAACCTGAACCTCCCTTTCAGCTGTTCACATTGAAGTCTCCCACGGTTAGACTTCGTAAGCCAAACCACATATTCTGACAGTGAGTCGTCAGATGCCGAGACAACCACTGACCGACCGCAAGACTGTGGCGCTTTAAGCTTCTTTCACTTTCCATTGTGATGGTTTACTGTCACCAGACACCTTCAGTGTGACTAACAGTTCACAACCGCAGGACGCACATGATCCATCAGGAGCAGACAGACGTACAATTGAGGTGCGACACACTCTGTGACCTCAGTTTGGGTTTATTCCCATTGTCCTGCAACGCAAATCTTTTTCGTTGCAGAGATGCTTTCTCATAGTTAGTCACACGCTTCCCACAACCAGAAATGAAATTGGATATTTGCGCATGCATGTACATCCTTTGAGCGGACTGCATATGTATATATGAGCTGTAGTTGCCTATAATTATCACAATATCCTGACAGGATGTCCCAGCCTCGCTTCATCCCCCACTGCGAGCCGGATGTGGGGATGTTGTTGTTTCATTGAGGGGCTAATATCCACTGGGGCAGCCTGACCTGCCAAATGACTCCTTCCTGGTTTGATAGAGGAGTAATTATTTCCACTACGCCCCTCCCTTCCCCCCCATCTATTCTGGACCCCCCCGGTAGACACAAAATGCACGAGGACATCAAACTACTATTTGCTTTTCCTCATTTAAGTCTCAGAATATAGACAAATCGGTGATATTGCAGGGTTACTAGGGGTCGGGGCAGGACTAGCGTCAATCAACAGCATGATGAATGTTAGCCTCCATGCTACCACGGCCACATAGCCACTCCCTGCTGCCTCCCTAAGGGGTCGGAAGAACATGTTTCCTCCTGTCCCGAGACATTGGAGGGAGTGTAGTGGTGACAGTGTAACTGGCGCCTAGTGCAAACACACACACACACACACATGTATGTACACACCCACAGACGACCCACACAGACTAGCAGGGGATTTGTTGTGCTTTGTGGTTTTGCACAAGCACAACAGCATACTTGAACCAGAGAGCGAAACACATGTGCTGTGGAGCTCATGCATGTTTACGGTTGAATCCTCTACTTATTAAAGCACTTATGAGAAGCCAGCTACTCTGTGTATTGTCTACAGCTCCACGAAAACAAAGACGTCTGCACATTTGTAGATCAATACTGTCCTCTGAATATAAACCTACAGGTTGATTTAGTTCCCCCAATGAAGAACTGGAATCATAACCAGTTAATAATTAGCAATGGAAGATGTATTCAGCTCCACTAAGAATTTGAGAATCTTTCAGCTCATTGTTTTGGCTTCGCAGACGTCAATTTCACTTTTGTTTCCACAGAGCAGAGGGTTGAGGAGCTAGGAAGCAACATATTTCCCTCAGGGACCAAACAAAGGGCTGAACGGGCACACACACAGGACATAACTCCAAGATGAGTGCTCCTGTTGCTCCATGTCTGCTGGCTGTCGAAACAGGCAACTGATTGCTAACATGGGTTTCGCAAAACAACAGCATAATGTGAAAGTCATTGTGCTGCCGCCCACTGATGACTGAAACTGGACTAATGCAGGTTGAAGTAATTACAAACAAAGTTTCTGCACTGAAAATGATACTCACAAGTACAGCACACAGTAGATCATGATAATGCATTTGATTTTATTATCAGATTTATGTATCGTGTGGAAAAACTGCACCAGTAAGGTTACGAACAACTACAGCTCTCAAAGAGATTTAGTGTGGTTAAAAGCTCATGAGGGGTTTAAGTATGAGGTATCATAACATTACCTATCAAGACATCCTGGAGATCGTTGTCTGTCCTGTTCGACTCGCTGCCTTTGATGCCTGCGATCAATCATGGGAAAAAGGTCGACCCTCTGCACCATGTGACCGAATAACGAAGTTCCCCCATTAAATCGCACGTTTCATCTCTCGTGATAAGCTATGGCCAAGGTTTCATTGAAACACTCCCACATTACTTCTAACAGGCTAATTTGTTTCGTGTTATCAAGTCTGTGTTTCACGTCAACCAGCAGGAATGTGAGTACTTTGTTGGTTGGTTCAGAAGTCTGTCGGACGGAGGATTTATTCAGGTTTTGAAGACAAAAAGAGAGGGCGGCCATTGGACGCGCAAAACACGGGCATGGAATAACACCCCAACATTCCCGACGCATGTTTAGGAATGTCTCCGCGCCACTTTAAACAAAGTGTCATAACATTTACTAAAGTATTTTCGCAGCACCACCACGTCTTCATCATGGCAGGACAGTGGGCTCTATATGTTTGTGTGTGTTACTCACACATACTTCAGCAGAACTGCCTTGACTTCCATCCCTGAGGAGTTCCATCTGCAGGTGGGAGCCAACGAATCTAAACACACATCACACAGTCGTTAACACACACATACAGATCGGACGGCTGTACAACACTCACTGGCAGCTTGATTGTGTCACAAGATGCTCCAATAAGACTTCTTCGTTGGATTTTTGATTACTTTGACTGTTACCTAATTTAGTTTGGGGAATCAAAAATGCCGTTTACATGGCGGTGTCTTATTCAGAGAGTATTGCCTTCTGGGTTGAAATCTAAATATTGCAGTCCATGCAAACATAATCGCCGTCTTGCATTCAAATGAAATCCACATGATGGATGTACTGTATTAAAAATACATACTATTTGGCAAACGACTCTTGTTTCTAATATTACTCGCATTCCAATAACATTACTGTATCCTCACTAGATGACAGCAGGAAGTCCACCAGGGAGAAAGACAGTTGAGATCTTTTTGAGTTGGATTCAATCATTTGTAATGTTTAATTCCTGTTTATATGTGTGTCTATATATATATATCTTGCATTAGCATTACTTAAGGTCAAAGACACTTTGAGATGTGAGCATTACATCCATCCACAACCGCCTGCTGAAGCCAGATTCTCTTTGTGTGTCAGGGTTTGACACATGGAAAAACGCCAGCTAGGCAGATTCAACTTATTTTAAATTCTGACATCATCTCTGTTCCAGCTATAGTGTCTATGAAAGGCCTTTAAATCACCTTCCTGAAGATCTAGAGTAAACATAATGAAATACGCCAGCAAAGGCAAAAGATCATTAGAATAAATAGGACAAGGTGCTGCATCCCTTTGAGCTTAAAATAAGTTTGAGCTTAAAATAAACAAAAAAAGATTCCAAATAAAGAAGCTTTGCAGAGCAATCAGGGTCAGTCAACAGCAAACTTCTTGAGAAGAATTTCAAGGGATCAATAATGAACTGTGATGTGAACCCGCAGTGGAGCTGTGCAGATTAGAAGCCCACGATAAACTGGATCATGCTTGGTGGAAAAGGGGGGATTTAATTAACGAAGTAGGTGATGGTCAGATGATGTAAAACCTTTTTTATACAGCTGAAGTTCTCAGTTTTATATATGATGCCACTAATTGGAATCCATAAACGTGACAAAAGCGGTTATTGGTGAATCAACGCTATGAATGAACTAATTGCAGGTTTCAGTCAACAAGGTGATTGAATTTGGTTCCCAAATTAGCATCTCAAGACTGAGAAATGTCCCGACTAGTGTAATTATTTGGATATAATGACTAAGTGTTCCAATAATAGAAATAACTTAACCATGACTGTTTATAATTTGCACTCCATCAGTAGGTTCGAAACTCTGTCATTCTGGCGTCTGAGGGTTTAGAGCATTGAGTCACTTCAAGGCTGATGACAGCAGATTTTGTGCGGTTGGTGCAGGAGCAGGTGAGCGGATAGTTGTGGAGCGGGTGGCGGTGGAAAGGGAGGAAATTGTGGGCAGGTTACCTGAGCGTGGAGCGAGGAGGGGTAGGTGAAAGCGGGTTGTAGGGCCGGCGACAGCTCCGCCGGGTACAGTGGGTATGACGCCCACACGTCTGGGCTGCTGGGATATAGAGCAGGCACTGTGAGCTCATCTGTGGAAAGAAGAAGAGGAGGAGTGGAGTGAGGAGGGTGGCCAGTGGATGGGTGGCGAGAGAGACAAGGTGGAGGTGCCGGCAGTGGTGGATGTGGAGGTGCGCTACACGCAAGTGTCTGAAGTGGCTTCCTCTTGTTTCATTTCTTCATACCAATTGACAAAGTGGAATTTGCTAAACCCCTCCTCCAAACAGCAATGTCCAATCAGAGGTGGGCAACCAAAGCCAACAACTGCAGGACGATCAAGCCTCTTCAAAGACATAACAGCAATAGTTATCTGCTGTATTGTAGCAACTGAGACATTAGCTACTATTAATATCATATACCCAATGCTACTGTATACCAAAGATACATCACAGTTATATCCAAATAAATCAACAGCTTGACTTTACAGATTAAATTAATCATCCTTGTAGATCAATTAGCAATATGAGAACAAAGCTATCCATGTGGAAGACATCGACAGTCAACTGGTGCCATGAAATTTTGCCATTTGCCAAATGCCATTTCCAAATATAAAAGCCAAAAGAGTTCCTAAACAATCTCAATCCTGTTGTTTTAACTAACTCGTTAGCTTTATCGTATAAGTATGTGCTGCTCAAGAGT
>CAAKHC010003879.1:0-27355 GCA_901007825.1 Macroramphosus scolopax | reverse complement strand
CCTCTTGTTTCATTTCTTCATACCAATTGACAAAGTGGAATTTGCTAAACCCCTCCTCCAAACAGCAATGTCCAATCAGAGGTGAGCAATCAAAGCCAACAACTGCAGGACGATCAAGACTCTTCAAAGACATAACAGCAATAATATAATGAACAGATTTAATGGTATTTATCTGCTCTATTGTAGCAACTGAGACATTAGCTACTATTAATATCATATACCCAATGCTACTGTATACCGAAGATACATCACAGTTATATACAAATAAATCAACAGCTTAATTAATCATCCTTGTAGATCAATTAGCAATATGAGAACAAAGTTATCCATGTGGAAGACATCAACTGGTGCCATGAAATTTTGCCTGGAACCCTAATGTGTTCTTTACAAATGCCATTTCCAAATATAAAAGCCAAAAGAGTTCCTAAACAATCTCAATCCTGTTGTTTTAACTAACTTGTTAGCTTTATCGTATAAGTATGTGCTGCTCAAGAGTAGAACATGAGGAGCAACCATGATTCAGGGAGCGGTGGGGCTGAGCAAACTATTTGTAATATTTCACCAAAGTTGCTTCAGTTGTCAATTCAGGAAAAGAAATTGAGAGGAAACCATCTCAGATATGATGATTTATACACAGTGGAGTGAAGAGTGAGAGCGTCGGTGGGAAGAGAGGTGACGGTGCACAGTGGCATAGAGTGAGTGTACGTTACGTCTGGAAATGCAGAATCAAAAAGAAAGAGAAAACAGCAGTCATTGGAGAACCAGCTGAATACGATGAATACGAGGAGGAGGATTTTCCTACTCTTCGTCTCCTGGCAACATTTCATCAAGCCACAGCCAGAAAACAGACGATTTAAGCATTCGTTATCAGAAAATGACAGCAATTTCTCTCCTGGTGATTACGTCATGCTTTCATTAATTGTTTCCTTCCATTTTCCCCTGGGGCCCCCAAGTACACACCCTTTCTCTGGCGAAAAAAGATCCGAGATAAGAGCAGTGTGGTCGTTAAGGAGGAATGTACAACCGCAGCTGGCATATGTTCAACTATCAGTGACTGATCCTCGCAGAGGGCTTAACCCTGTGGAAAAATATTTAACTTAAGAGAGAAAAAGCAGAGGTAGCAAACTCAAAACAAACCTGGTACTCAAAAGGCTTCAGTGCAAATAGATAAAGCAACAGTTAACATGTACTTTTAGTGGGGGGGGGGCGGCGTGGCTACTAGTTTCCTACTCCCCCATTGACCATGATGAAGTGTCCTGGAGCAAGACTCATTGGCGCCTTGCGTGGCAGCCTCCGCCATCCGAGCGTGGATGTGTGTTCAAATGGGTAAATGACAGATTACATTGTAAAGCACTTTAGGTAAAAGCCTTTTTACCATTACCTTAATATTTTGTTTAACAGGGGTCAAGTGTAAATTTAGGGCAGAGCTCTATTCAACGTACTCAAGATCAAGGAACCACAAAAATAATTTTTCGGTAATTTTTCTTTGAAGTCTGTATGCAAAAGTCAAAAAGCAATCGATTATCCAGTCACATCAAATAAGACGCAGTCATGCCCAAGAGAAACAGAACTCTTAGAGGTAACAAATACGAATAGCTAAGAATTCATGGTGTACTCACATGGGTCTCTGCTAATGAACTGTGGCCCGGGGCTCTGCTGGGACGGAGGGGGGTTGGGAGTGCCAACCAGCTTGTTCTTGGCCATCTTGGTGTTGGCCTTGGCGAACTCCAATCGAAGGGTCTGGGGGATCTCAGGATCAAATCGGACCCCCTGTAACCAAAAGAGAAGATCAGCAAAGATCTTAGAAAGTGTTTCCCCAAGCTCTTAGAGGGGTTTACATAGTTGGATGAATTCATTTAAAGTGTTATAATGTTTCTCTGAATAAGCTGTTGCTTGTTATTGAGATAAAGTTTAAAATTGTACATATCAAGGCGTTTTCACTGTAATAGCACTGTGTCATCGTGACGCCCTGCAGAGTTGCCAAGTAGTTTTTTACCTTTCAAATTTGGGTGACAATTTTCTTTTAATTTGACTTCATGCTGGGAGTCATGGTTGACTTATTCCTTTCGTCTTACACAAAGTAGGACCTTGATTTAATTGCCTCCTTAAACTCCCTCTACTTTACAACTCTATAATAAAACTATGTCAAAGGACAATGAGTAGGTAAGCCATGTGAAGGTCACATGACTTTTTGTGTCAATAAAATAATTGCAAAGATCTACGATTTTCCTACATTCCTACTTAATGTTCAAATTTATGTGTGGGAAGATTTCGGAGCAAGTTGCTGATCAAAATTAGTCTCACACCGAGGTATGACGCATTATCAATAGAGTTCTAAGAGATCTCCTTTTTCCTGGAAGGCTGCTCACAATCGACACTGTTAAGTTAAGATTCGGGTTCACCACATGTCTCATAATGATATTACATGAGGTCAGGCTGACAAAATAGATTAAAAATATATTATTCCACCACTGAGGTGATGGTGTTATAAATAATAAAGAGCATCTGATAGACTTGTGCCTTGAAGTAGTGATGAAGAAGACTAATTTAGACCACTGAGGAGCTACTCATCATGCAGGTCTTACACTTTCCGATTTTCAACCTTGTTGTGTTGTATAGATGCCCAACGGGAGCCGTGTGATATCTGGAGTTGTCACTTCACATACTTGTCATCTTTCAATATCTGAAGACAGAATTTACTGGCAGATATCTTGGCCGTGAGAGGAAAATCATCAGTCGCTTAGACGTCGGAGCCCGCTGTAAATGTCTGGGTGTAGATTACAGTGTTATTCTGGTTCGGTGCACGTGATGACGCACACGATTGAAAACCAGAACGCGATGACACAAACCTGGCTGGTGGATGGTGCCATTTACACTACAGACAGGCAAGCCACCAGGACTTTGCTGTGCTCCCTGCTGAACTTTAATTTAATATCACTACATCAAATCCCCCATTCACAATGTCATGCAACAATAATCAGTGTTTAAAATGAGCCAAAATTCTTTTAGACGGGTGAAAGCCCTGTGGCATACCAGCATTAATGACAAGCCAAGTTAAACTTGTTTTTCAACTCCACATCTCGATCTGCATCAGTAGTCCAAATACTTTTTCCTTAAAATTACTTTCACCTGAAGGAAAAATGCAGATTGTGACTGAAACAATGGTCCTCTTAATTGAAAGAAAAAAGAAACAAAGCTGGTATTTGTTTGAAGTAAAAAAAAAAGTGCTTGAAAGATATTTGCCAGTTTGGTTGCATGTAAAAGAAAAACAGATGAGAAGGTCAGATCAATGGGGAGGAAAAGCAGTCAAGAGGGAAGTTTCGCCGCAGCAGTGAAAGGGTGAGAAGCTGTGAGGACGGGTTTCTCGCCGCGTTCCTGCAGGCTCGGCCAAAGCTGAGCTGAAACAAGTGAGGGATGACTCTTCTCATGAAGAGGAGGGAATTAACTAGGATTGCCTTGGCTCAGTGCGCTCAGCCTGTTGAGGCTGCAGAGGTATAATAAGGTACATGGATATAATGAGGCCTGAGCACATCTCTGTTTAAACTTCGGGGCTTTCAGAGGAACTGTATCTCCATCTTGAAATGGTTTCTTTACATTTCCTTCGTTCTTCTGTGTTTTAACTGTTGTAATGTTAGTGTTGCGATAAAACAAATGTTATTTCAGATGCTATATCTGGAGTTACTATGACGTGAAACAAATCTCCTCCTTTCCCCGGTTTTCTCCGTCTTTCCCATATTTCAATATGCAGATAGATGTTTGCAAAATCGGGCTTATCTCCATATGACCCCCGGGACGCAGCTTTTTCCCCGAAAAACAAGGCTCGCTCTTCAATTCTCAGTCCCACTGAGTGATTCTATGGGAACAGTCTCACCATTGTTGGTTCATAATAAGATGATAATTTTTACCCTCGCTGCTCTGCTTTGATGCACGGCAGTATCTCCACATCTAAAAGTTGTCGGGTTCTGCTCATGTTGTCACGCTCCCACTTTAGGAGGATGATAAAACAGATCTTTTTCTGTGACAAAGAGATCAACAAACACACAAGAACCACTATACAAGTGGTGTGTATCCAGACAAAAACAGAGGGGGGAATAAATCTGTGTGAGAACGGATGTTCATTACTCTCTATCTATACTTTGTTTCAAGAGATCTGAATAAAACCCTGTGAGGATGGGCTCTGTTTTATATTTGAGTTGGCCTCATCAAGGCTTTTTACCAGGCTACATTCTGAAATAATGAGATTAAAATTAAACCCTAGATCAATATCTTCTATTTATATGTGAAGGAAGAGCTTATTTTCAGGCACTGGAAGTCGTTGACCTTGCAGGATCCACGGTAAAGCTTAATGAAAAAGGCTTTATTTACTCAAACAGAAACATTTAGACATAGAAATATGTTAAGTAGAACAGGTTCACTGCCTTTTCTGCAAGAGGAAATGTATGGATTTTTTTCTTTCTTCCAGTGCATTTGCACATAAGGCAGAGATGTGCGATTCGTAGTCATTACATGCTAGCGCTGAGCTGGTGGTGGAGAGGAGCACAAGGAGGGCATGACACTTACGTTCAAGGCATTTTTAGCAGCCTCCGCCTCTGATCGACTGTCAAAGCTGACAAACCCCACCGGCTGGGGAGACAAGAAGACAGAACAAAAGAAAGAAACATGGTTTAAGGCAGAAAACTGAGTCGGCATTCCTGTCTGAGTGACATAGACATGTTGTTCTTTTTTTTTTAATTCATATTCACCCCCCCTCTCTCTCTTTCTCCTCTCTTGGCTGTTTTTAAAACTATGCAATAGAGAGAATGGGGGGAGAAACGGACCAGGACATTTACATCATACAAGGAGAGTTCATCGTTCATCTCCCGTTTGCCCAAATATGGTCAATGTGTGAATGAGAAAGTGCAAGTAAGAGCGAGCGAGAGGGGCAGAGAGAGGGGGGGGAAAGCTGCAAAAGTAGAAGAGACAGAGAAGAAGGACTGGAGGGGCTGGAGAGTGAGAGGAGAGAAAAAACTCTTCTGAGGTTGAAGGTGAGAATGAAAACAAAGCAGGGCGATGGGTCTAAACCGTTTTGAAGACCGCCCTGAACCGACCTGTGAGCCGAGGAGCATTACATGTCTGTTTAACAAGAGCATGTGTTATATTCTGGGGACGTCAGTGTACAGTCGCTGCAGGTGAGAGACAAGCCACAGAAAAGGGATGCAATTTGGGTTGTGAACATAAAACACATATCGGTTTCGCAAGTGTCTGTGTGTGTAGATGAGGAAGCGGGGAAGTCAAATAACAAAGTCTCCAAATAAGTTGCTCCCATGGGGTTTGCGCTGCGGCATGTGATCTGGAAAAACAGTCTAGGGTTATGGGAATTTTGAACAAGTGGGAGACAGGAGAAGGAGGAGGAGGAGGAGGAGGGGAGGGTTGAAAAGAAAAAAAGGGACTTGAAAAAAAAAGAGAGACTAAGTGAAGACGTCAGGAGAGAAACAGGAATATAAATAGAAAGGGTCTGAGATCTGGCTCTTGCTATATAAGGAGATGGCTATGTTCTCGTTCTGGATTGGAGAGGAAGAGCGACTGATTTACGTCGCCATTGTCATCGCTAATAGCCAGGAAGAGACGAGCACGAAACAAACACAACGCTGAGGAATGTTGTTTAGCATCAGTTGACGTTTCTCACATTGGAGGTGTCGTTATGAAACTGTGGGACCCAAAGTCAGAGAGACTTGCTGAGTTTCCCACTTACTCATTAAACAGGAAAGAACTAAATGAAAGCCTGCACATACCACATGTTCTAGATGAGGGATTTTGGAGCACAGCAGGTTAAACAAAGGCCAGTCTAGCCTTTGAACCGAACTGCAATGCTGACGTCTGTTAAAGGTCTGATTAATGGACGAGAAGTGATGTATTAATTGTCACATTTGTTGATGAACCTGAAATCCAAACTTCCTCAGTTTTCATCTCTTTCCAATTTACTTTATTTTTCAATAGCTTTGGTGTAGTTTGTTATATTAAGTTTGTTTTATAAAATGAGCAACATGGCCTCATACCCCAACCAGATTCTAATGGTTAAGGTTGGATGAGGCTATAATACACTGTTGCCAGAGTCACAATCAGGTGTTATTAGCTCTCAGGTCTTAACATTGAAGTTAATGGGCAGCCTGCTGCGTCTCATACGTATGCGAAAGGTTACCTTTACTCAGGGGTGTCTCATGCTGAGGGGCGTGAGATGGATTAGAACAGGCTCAAATGATTTTTACTACACTACATAACATGATGGAATATGGAAAGGATAAATAAGGTATTAATAGTATTATTGTCAAAACAACCCCTGCTGACAATAATTCAAGAGTGGACCTGATTATATTACTATATGGGAAAAGTAAATTAGACAGCATGTAATTACAATAGCAGTAGGACAGCTTATATCATTCAATGGGATTTAAAATTTCATCACCAGAAAAAAAAGATGCTCCCCTTTGTTCTTAGTTTTAACAGAATTTCACCACCAGCAAGAATATATCTCCTCTGTTCTTAGTTTTAAAAGGTATTACCCTCCGCACATTCATCTTAATCACCCTAAACCCTTCTAATGAACATGTCCTGTCTTTTATGTGATGCAGCGTAATGTGGTAATAAGTACAATGACATGAAGCTAAACCACGTAAATCTGGATGTGGACACCTGCCAGCTGAGCTCATTTTCAGTCTTGCGCCCCTGGAGGCAAAACTCAACCGTCAGTAGTGCTCTTGTCAAAACGCTTGCTTTGACGCCTCAAAATTCCACCCCCCCCCCCTCCCCATCTCCCTTCCCATCCCCTCGCATCCCACCAGAGTTGACTGTTACTGCCAAAGGCAAGTTGGTGCAGCGCTTTTTCCCTTCCTCCCACAAAATAAACTTTTTTCCTCCTATCCCAGGTACCTCAGAAAGGGTGCTACAACCTCCTAGCCGACAAGCTGATAGCACAAAGAAGGAAAAGGATGCGAGACAAAGAGACAAATGACTTAAAGGTGTTAGACCCTGATGAGAAACTTTCCATTGGCTTCATTCATTAGTTTGTTAATTAGGGCTCAACATGTTTGATAGGATACCTGTTTTGAAGTGAGCTTTATCAAGGAGCCTTCATAGCCCTGAAACAAAGAAAGGACAATCAAATTCAGTCTGTTAACAAAGACTTTTTGTACAGCATAATGAGAGGGTAGGCTAGGTTGTTTCACAAATCTTATGAGGACCATATGGACTGCAGTGATGTCTTCCCTGGGTTATCTACATCATTGCGATAAATCACTTGCTCAGAGTACATACCATGAGCATTATCTAAGTGAGGGATTACATGCAGGGCAATTGTCTCATTATTCACTTTTATTTTGCTGCTCCGATGCCATTAAATGTTCCTCAAAGCCTGTAACATCCACGTACGTTCACCTGAGCTAAAGTCAAGTTCTGCTCGAGGTGTGGCAAATAGCTTTGTTTCTGCATTGTAGGCTGTGAGCCATTTTTCCATGAGACCCACACAAATAAGCTTCTGGTGGATCAAGATGTGATTGAACCCAGGCTTTAGGAACACAGACACTTGAACCTTGGGAGAGTTTCCACTGCCGTTTATTTCACCACCATTAATGGAGATCCCATTGACTGCTGGAAAGAAAAGCCGCTAAGAATAGCTGCAGTCCATCCATTTAAAACATATAAACATACCTTAAATGGTCTGAACAGGAGATAGAGCTCCCGTGGCTTAATATCCAATGGTAGCCCACTGACAAATAGCGTTCGGACCTGAGGAAGACAAGAGAGAGATCATGTATTTTTCATTAACCTCTGCTAGTTATAAATAGCTGTGCATACCTGACAGTAACAGATGAGGTTATGAAGGTGGACACAGGAGAAAAGGACAATGAACATGAGTTAAACAGCTCTCTGAGGCTGGCTTTACACCAAAAGACATGCTTTTCAAATACTGATAGGGATGTCTTTCAGCTCAGCAAACACACCCGCTATCACACACACCTTTCTACAGTGAGACTATTGTGTTCTCCCGTGTAATCTACGGCCTGCTGTGTTTTATGGCAATCCTCCCTCGCAGCTCTACCCTCTGTTTTACATTTGAACTTTTCAACTTGCAACTCGAGCATTGCTGGGGAATTACAATGTATATGTTAGCAGTGAGCGAGGGAAGATAAATGAAATTGTTGGGGTTCCATACGGAGTCATAGAAGGTAGAAATCCACAGGGAAAGTAACATGAAAGTGGCTCTGAGAGTGCGTTCAGGAGAGGAAGTTAGTTGTTCTGCTTGTTGACAGAAAAGAAAATTAATTTCTGTGTGACATTTCAGGTTTTGTTAAAAGAACATTTAAGGCAGTTAATGAGCTTATCCATCATTCCAACCTGCCTATGGTACAAATTCACAAAAACAAACTTCGGAAGTCATCATTTGTGAGTAAGAGATCCAACAGATAGTAGCTGATTGGGGGTGCACTCATCCATACTGTACACTGTTGAGAAAAGGAACCATCTAGACATGTGGCTTTAATACCACGGGGAGAACGTCATTAAGAACAAAGTACAAATTGACTGTGCACTTAAGTGTAAAATGTGTGGCTGAGCAACAGGTTTTTAACACCTGTCACCTGTCAAAAACAACTGGTGTAATAGCTGTGTCATACTTCAGAAAGTATTTTAAGACGGCAGGTAATGCGAGACAGAGACTGTAATGCCCTGACAGGGTGATAATATTGTTAAGAAAAATAAAAAAAAAAGTCGATTCAATATGAGGCTGCAGAATCAGCTAACTCAGCTCTGTTTGAAGTGGTGTTTCGATGTGCAGGCACGAGCTGGTTATAAAACATCAGCACCTGTAAGCTAACCAACTGCTGGCTGCAGATTCATTTGGAACAGGCAGATATGAAATGGGCATCAATCCCAAGCGGGATGATAAACATACTAGAAATCAGTTTTAAAGTTTTAATTCCATTTTCGGTTTACTATGGGTAGCATTCAAAATACACAGACACTGTACAACTTATTAAATTGGTCACATTTGTAATTATTCCATCAGCGACTAATTCTGTGGGGCCATCAAACCTCCTCCAGAGTGTCCACCTGGCTAATATTCCCCAAAAAAGGCTTGTGGGAACAGAAAAGGGTTCAACTGATGCACACACATTAGAAGCGATGCCTGAAATCACATACAGCCCTACAAGACAGAGATGCTGCGTCATCCTGTCGTGTCTCGTAAAAGCAGATCTGGTTACATTTAGGAGGTGATGAAACGGGGAAATTCAATTTGTTGCATGTAGTCTGTCCTTAATGTTGGGTCAGTACACAGGCAGTTGTTACAGCGAGCATTTCTAACTATCAACTACATCTGTCTGCTATTAACACATAGCCTCATTTTCTGCACATAACTTCTCTTAGAGGCTCGTTTGTGAAAAAATCCGCCCACACGATAAATCATACACAAATTGTGCATTTCACAAACGATGTGCATCAAAGCAACTTCCACGAACTCCACCCTGGACAACATCAATAATGTGAAAGTGGAGTTGGATGCGAAATTCAATTATTTATTCAATAACCTAATTCTGTTTATTTTTTTAATTAGTTTTACCCAAACCCTGAATTTAGAATAAACCCATAGTTATGCTGTTATACAAAGTAGATTCAAAGCACCCACGTTCATGAAAGTGGATTCACAGCTCAGGGGACAAAGGAACTGCTGAACTAACACTACACCTCATTCCCACATGTAACCTGATACGCACTGCTGATGCCAAAGGCAGAGCAACACTCAAACAAAGGAGCTTAGCAACTGGGGGAGCAATAGCTGGTGTGTGCCAGACCCAGTCTCTCAGCCAAAAATCATCTCAGCCAGTCTCTCACCTTTGCACTTATCTTATCAGAGCCCAGCAGGGCCATCACTGGGATCTGTCTCTGGCAGGTCTGTCTAAATAAACTCTACCGAGGTCTCCTTATATGGAGTTACATGGCAACAAAGAGTCAGATCAGGACAGTATCAATCAGACACAAGGACAGTCGGTAACAGCTGGTAAGGCTGATTAAACTAGTTGAATAGCCTGATGGTGAAAATGTCTTTAAAAATAACCACAATGTTACAATTAACAATCAAAGAAGCCAGAAGTCACAAAACAGGTGCCAGATTTATGTTGGAAAAGTTGTGATTGTTTCTGTAACAAGACTGGACAGTAATGATATCGACGTACTCTTACATGACATCTACTTTAGAGACTTGAGGCTAGTAAACACGAGACAATTTTACTCTCCTGTCAATCCTTTGCCAAGCTATCTCATATTTGAGTTAGTTCATATCTTAAATCGTGAGGTGCATAGAAACTTGAAAGCTGGATTCGTGGCACAAGTTGAGACAAACACACACACAACAATAATCCCTCTACACGCTCAGAACAATGGGACATTCTTGGCTTTGTTGGACCTCATTCCTGAGACTTCCTGACGTCAGCTGTTGTGATACATGATCATTTTGCGGCGTGTCCTCTGGTGCGGAGCTGACTGCATACGCTACAGGACATGGTTGGGATGATTCACAGGCAAATGTGTCAACACTTGTCTCCTGCAGAGACATCTGCTGTTAATTAGAGTCTCGGTCTTTATTTACAGTGCTTTCAGCGAGTTCGAGGAAAGCACACGCTGTCAGGTAAAGTAGGACATCAAGGGTTCAAGATGTAAACTAAGATTAAGGTCAAGATTCAGAAGATTTGGTAAAAAGCAAAAGATAAACTTTTTAAGACTCTTTTATTGGTTTTTAGAAGCACTGTTTTACTGGTTCCTCGTGAGTCACATGCCAACATGTCCATAGTACTGAGAGGCCTTATACAGGCCTTTGAATCATTGACCATTTACGGCGTGCTCACACACCAACATGCAAGCAGACTTCAATCAAAGACAGCAGTCCCTACCTACCACAAGCCAGCTGGGTACTTCACGGCCAGCGTACCAGTTCCCTGGCAACGCTTTAGCAGAGCACAGCAGAGTGTGGAGCCCCGGGCCAAAAACATCAGATCCCATTAAGGCCACTACTGTAGCAAGTCCCATGGGATCAATGCACCTCTAATCAGAGATCCTTGACTCCACAAGCCCCAGATGAGGTCATCCCCTTATTGATACAATATCATTGCACCTTGCAGGTTTCTAATGGGGCTTTTCCACTAACACCTTTGGCCACACTGAGTCAAACCATGCTGCGCTGATTTGCGTTTCAATTAACAGTCTAAAGGTGTCAGGTTGAACTGAGTCGCACCCTAGATGGATCATCTTGAGAGGGGCAAAAAAAACACCGGACCCACCTACACAGGGGTTGTGGTGTTGTCTTGCCATCAGCGGTCAACCTGTTCTATACCTCAAGCAGGCGTATCTTCTGAGACACAACTCGTGTCAGAGCAGGAGATCAAAGTGTTGCAGCTTCTAACTGAATCTCTGTGAAGTTTAGCTTCGCCGCTGCGTCCACGTATGCAGCCCGGTTTCCGACATCCCCTTTATTTTACTCTTCTGTGTTGGCGTTCAGCTATCATGTCGTCGCTAATTAACTGCCAAAATCTCTAAATTTTAATGAATTTTTCATGCAAAATAATACAAAAAAAAAATCAAGATATTGTTTCTGCCTTTTACATTTTCAGGGCACCGAAACCAAGAAACTTGGTGAAATTTCTGTTCAGCTTCCGTTGCTGCTCCAAAATGCCTCATTATAATCTGCTGCTCTGTGGGACCTTTTCACATATAGGCGCTTATATGACTGCTTCTTTTTGAGCGTTCCTTTTGGCTGAAATGAGGACACGACCTTGGTGCAACGTGAGATGATCACTATGTGTTTCTTTCTCCCTCTCTGCCCGTCTGTGTGTGTGTGAGTGAGTGTGTGTGCGTGTGTGTGTCAACAGTCAAGTTAATAGAGAGAAGTCCTTCAAGCCAGATGTGGCAGGACACAGATCTGAGATTGAAGCATTGACAGACAGTGCAGTAGACATTGTAGAGTGTATGAGTCTGTGTATGTGTGCATGTAACAGGAATATAACTACCCGCATAAGAAATAAAAAATCACAGAGGGAATCTTTTATTGTACACCCACACTACTTACTTTCAAATCCACACACAAGTCTTGACTGTGACCAACCAAAATCAAAGTCTACCCATAAGCCCTATATGAGCTCAGGGCAAGTTGAGTGTTCTTGCATCACTTGTGCTCCACATTATTAAAAACAGTCTATCTGACAGACTCCTACACTCCTCTGCTATCTGAGTTGTCACTGCTCTGTGTTGGCATCACTCTCCATCATCCTCACAAGCTTTATTTTTCTTCATCTTCCGTGTCAGAGAATGTGAGGAGTGAGAGACTGCAGGCTTGAGAGGTGTCAAACAGCCATAAATGGATGACTCCGTTTGTCTGCTAATCGCCAGGGTTCAACAGGTTAAGTTTCACATTCGGGGTCGGAGGTCACAGGTTAGACGCGGTTTATTGCAAAGGTCGCGGGTCAACTGTGAGGGTTGAGCACACTCCAAACGTCACAACGGAACTCTCAAAGGAGAGTTTCTTTGTTTTTTTCTTTTCCTCTCTCTCTTACTTCCCACAAGTGCTCTCCAACAACAATTACTGCTCAGTTAGAGTCTGTAAATGTTCCAACAGGTTAACCTTTAAAAGACACTAAAACAAACGACCTAGGAAAAGCAATAAGCTTCCACTCGGCTGTTGTTCCTTCTCTTGCTCTGAGATTCGTTTCTGCGTTCCCTTTCTTTACATCTAACCTGGAAAATAGCTCTTATGCTGAAACACGTGTTCTTTCTTTCTAATCAGCCGGTTTTGGCCTCCATTCAAAAGCCCTCAAGGTATCATTTGGACCACGTGGGAAAGAGCAACCCATTCACAGATTGTCATCTACGCATCAGTTTGACTCCTTGGCTGTCAGCTTAGGGTTCTTCATCATCGTTCATACTAGTTTGCTCTCCTCTTCCTTTCCACTATCTGATGAGACACAATGAATGGACTTAACATTCCAAAGCGCTCATTAACGAGAACTAATCGGCCAAGTCTGTGTCAGCCTTTTCCTGGGCTCCCTTTGTTGCCGTTTGCCCAAGTGGACACCTTAAACTGTTTGGTTTTGAGGTTGGGTGGGCAGAGGGCTGGAGCGTCCGAAGCAAGCGATGAGAAAAAACAACATTATCCCGTCTCGCCATAAAGACCTCTATGTCTGCTGCCACCGTGGTGCTACTCCTCACTCATCCTACAGCTGTTCTCTTTAGTTTGTCAGTAACGGCACTTAAATGTATCTCATTTAGGGCAGCGACTAATGATTACTGTCATTATAAGTAAATCTATCAATCTTCACGATAGAAACGACCTCCCATATTCTGGAGCCTTGCTTGTTATGTTCAATCAACAGTGAACAACAATATAAAAACATAAAATCAACAAATCTTTGAATGAATATCTCAACAACTATTTGATCTTGTTCCCTACAGGGGTATTTTTTTCACCAATGTATCCCCAGACAATCCTAATTTTGACTTTGGTCCAGCAATTTCAAACTAATCTTGTGTGTCCTTGCTTGGCTAACTTTCACTGGCCAGCCAAAACGCCTTTAGCACACAGTTGGATGGTCCAGCAGACAAGTTTCTCCTTGTTACCGTTCTGCCTGGCTCGTTCCTGTCCTAAGAGCTCTTCCCATGACCATAAACGGTCCTTCTGTTCAGAGATCTCAGGGTCATGCTTTCCACTTATGGGCCGATAAGGGATAAAGAGTTTGTCTTCTGTGATTAAATGTGTGCAAGAACAGGCAGGGTGACAGGAGAACGGGTAAGAAATAGGAGAAGAGGGGCAAATTATCTAAAAAAAAAAATAAAAAAAAAACACTACCAGGGTTGGCGGCAGAGAGGGAAAAAGGGTGGAAATGGCGAGAGAAGATAAAGAGAGAGAGGGAAGAAAAAGGGTGGGACAAATGAAAGGAAAGAGGGGAGGAAATGGTGGGGAAGAGAGATAAATGTGGCAAGATGGAGCACAAGAAGGGGGGAAGGATGTATGAGTGGGGCTTTGAAAAATAAATTAGAGAATTAGTGACTGAACAAACATGAAAACTTGGGAGGGAAGGTGCAAGGAGAGAAAGGATATTACAGACTGTACGGTGGATGATTATAGCTTGTTAGTAAGCAATCGTAAATGGAAGTGACAGAATAAGCACATAAACATAGTATGACAAAGCCAGACAAGATGGACGACTCTGTCGAGGCAAAACTTGTGTAGCCTCCCATTAATTTATTACAAAGAAAACTCAAAGTTGACAACACGAGCCTTGTAAGGAGAAGCCTTCTAAGAAAAGCTGAACCACATAAGTCTTTTCTCTTCACTCATTGTCAGTTTTAATAGTTTATATTTAACTGTAGATTTATCATTCACTCTTTTCTTTTCTTCTCACATCAGCGGAGCGGACTGCTTTGCCAGCCGTTCCTGACGCTAAGCCTTGTTGTTGTCTTTTCAAATACCTCTTGTCCCACAGCTGACAAATGGCTAAGATAAGATGACAATTCCCCCGGCGCTTTTATAAATAAACTCCAACCTATCAGACGGATAGATGGAAAAATGTTTTACTGTTGTGAGCCTTTATGAAGTTTGTTTATTGTGTATATTAGTGTATATTTCATGGTTTGTCTGCAGTAAATCTCTGCTTTTACTGTCTTCAACAATCCCTGAGGACCTTTGTATGTTTTGCCCATCATGGCCACTTTACCCTCTAAGCTCCCCTCTGATAACATTTCATGTCACAGAGAGTTAATATATCTATGTGCCCTTTTCATAGATACACGAACATGTACGGACCACACACATGCCCACGCCCCTGTGCAACAGATCGGCGTGGTCTCCCTCGGCTTCGCCGTGCTTCTCCAGCAGCACAGCTCCCCACCTACATCTCTCCATGGAAAAGGTCACACTGGCCACATGACTCGCTATTTGAAGAGGACCTGGTGGATACCCAAAGCAGGCCAAGCACAATCCAATTACACCCCAGGGAGATTCGCCACATTTGTTGAACTCTGCCTGAATGATATTCTATTTCTCTTTGGGGCGCTTGTAAAGATCCACTTACGTGTTTATGGTCAGCATGGAAGTAGAATCAACAGATGTCTTACCAGGTTTAAGCTCCTGCTGTGTTGGATTGTTACAGCCAGAAAAGACTTTGTCCGTTATGATTTTAAGTCAAACATCTTGCAGAGGAAACCATGAAATAGTTGTGGCTGTGACTTCTAAGGCGGGCAGGCTGAGTAAGTGTCATCTAAAGTAAACAGTTAGGAAAATTGACATCACGATGGTTAAAGGTCAAACTTCGTCAGGTGGTTTTTCAGCGTCTCCCACCCCCCCTCCCCTTCTTTCTACACTTCTTACTCCTGCTTAAGTCAGTACAATCCATTTTCACTATCTCCTGCTATCCCCTACATTCTCTGCTAAGTACAAGCCAATTCAGTACAAGCCAAATATGACATCAAGTAAACAAGTCACTGCTGTTAATTCCTTTCGATGAGAACTTTTGTATGTCACTATTTGGCATGTGAAATGTCAGAAAATTGAGAAAACGACTCAAAACTCTTTCCCCACTTCAGAAAAAAAAGGAGAAAAAAAAGGAAACAATGTTTCACAGAAATTCTTCTTGTGGACCCATCTTCAATTGATCTTTTATAATAACTAATGTACTCCTAGGACCCGTTCAGGTCTCCTATCCATAGAAGGTCTTGATACTACAACTGGTTGAAACATATCTTTGACGTTCACCATATAAGAGACGGTATGTCACGTAGACTACATCAGTGGCCGCTGAAGCCACAGTATGTGAAAGCATCCAGAACACCTGATAATAATGCTTATCAAACCACCTCGTAAGATTAGATGCTGCTCGGGCTGTAACCTGCATACCATGTCTGCAACAAGACCATGTTTGGTGAGCACTGGTCCACACAAGATAAACATTAGGCATAGTCAAGTGTACCGATGACGGCGTGTGAGGTTGAGTAACGAAGCAGACATGAGAAGCCAAGCTTGCTGCTGAGCTTTACTGGTGCGAATCAGTGATCCATTGAGTCACATACTGTACTGTGCAAGGGGAGGGGAATGCCGCTGTTGTTCAGCATGTGAGAGTCATACCAGCAAGCTTGTTAAACTTTGGTTCTCATAAGATCATATTTATTGGCTTCTTTAGTGCTGTTAAGCACAATGCTGTTTGCTACGTTAAAGTTTACAGACAAAGGGAACTCTGTGACTGCTTCTGTGTAAAGGGTGGATGGGGAAATGGGAAAAGTCAATGTAAAGGATGGAAATACAAAATATAAAAACAAGACATCCCATTCGTTATTTAAACATCAGTAAGCCTTGAAACTATAACAAATAATCTGCAAAGTCACTTCATTAGTCATGTAGAAAAAGTGCAAGTCATGGCCTCTCAGCCAAAAGTCGTAGTACTTATTCATAGTACTGTGTGTTTTTTTGTTTGAATATTCACACCAGCCTGCGATGTGTGTGTGATTTCACCTGTCCATGTCTGCTTGTATTTGTGAGTGTGAATGGGTGTTACAGTCTCCCCAAAACTTGCTGCATGTAACACACACCATCACGTGAGGGATAGAGCAGTTCTGTTTAGCCTTAAGTTAATTCACTGAAGCTAACTGGAGTCCTCGCCAGCCAAACATTAGATTCGTCCTGGATATTACTCTGTCAATCTCTGTGTGTCTGCCTTTTATATACAATGCAAGAGACCACTGACATCTACTCCTCCGGCCTGTGGACATCACTGGATTTCAAACTTCTTTTCGGGAATTGCTGGTTTAAATATTAATGTATCAAACTTAGAAGGGTTGCAAGCATTTTTGAATTGCTTATTTTGTCTGACAACCTATTAAGATTTTCAATTTAGTATCATGTGAAACAGATTTGTCTTGCAAATTGAAATAATTAATTCATTATATTGAAATACAGCTGCAATAAATTCCCTGTCTATCAACTAATTGTTTACTTATCAGCTCCAAAGCAAAGCTACTGGATGCTGCATTAGGTAATGTACGACATGGTAATCGGCTCTTAAACTGATCCTTCAGTTGCTGATTGCTTTGTCTTTATTGTTCAAAACAATAAGTCACTCCTCCTCCATTTTTCCGAGTGGAACAGAAGAACAAAGTGATGTTACGTGCCATATTGTGCTGAATTGATCGGATGATTAATTGATAGGCCGATCAAAGAAAGCTATCCACCACTATTTTAATTATTAAGTTACTGTGTTAGTCTCATTCTGCTATCTTGTTTTATACAATTGAAATGTAAATAGCAGTGAGTGTTTAGACAAGGCAAGTAATCTAAAAACATCCCCTATGACTATAAAGAAATTACAGTGAATAAATGAACTTAAATCAATGAAAATATTAAATAGTTTTATCCTCATGTAATGGTACATATAGAGGCTCTGAAATAATGTCGCTGCAGGGGTTTACTATGCATGGTCACAATATGAACAGAGCTTTACAGCAAGTGGCTTCCAAGTGGTCAGTACTTTTCTCTTTAAATCATCTGTGTGAAGATACACGGACTCTCTGACTCCATAACAACTTCAACAGTGGACCAAATATGGTATTACATCAGGCCGGGTATGTTTGACTATTCAGTTACAAAGCGAAGAACAAGACAACGAGCCTTAATCCAATTCCTCCAAGAGAAATATAAGACATAATTTGATATAACTTTCCAACATCATTCAACTGCGGACGTGTGGAGTGCTGGAATAACAAGACTGTTATTTTTGCGTGCCAAAGTCAATTACGCCATGCAAAAGAGAACCACTAAAAATTGTTTTACGGAGAAGGCGAACTTAGGAAATTGGCTCCAGATTGTGAAATGTTAACAGAGGAGAAGAGAGGGAAATTCATCATGTTAGATAAAACAAATTTTATCTCCAGAAAGTACCTAATGTTTTCGCATAAACAATATCGTTGGGATGTAGTCATATGCCGTAGAGACGAGGATGTAATTCAGCGGGTTTGGGTTACGATCAGTTATTGCCTACATGTTGCAGAATCAGTTGTTTGAACTTCAATTGCTCCCAGAGCTTCAGTGAAAACTAAATCACCCTGGCTGAGAGGTCTTTGCTTTCTCTGTTGTGTTAAGTCTGGGTTTAGGGTACAGAAAGGCAAATACGTCTGTAGTCTCATTATCATAGTTTCTTTAAAGTTATTTAGGAATTCGAAGGGATGCACCAATTTAACCAACGAACATTTGATCGGCTGAGAGTCTTAAATCGACTTCCATCCAGAAGCGGCCGATGTTTACCCGTTTATATTGTGTGGACAACAGTAGCGTACATTGAGTGGGTGGATAGTTATAGCAGGCTTAAACAGCTTGTGAAACCTATTAATCACAAGAAGAATATTTGTCATGTGAAACACGATGACAAATATGATGATTAACGGTTGTTTCATTAATCTGAATGATTGAATTTGTGCTTATTGAAATATGAAAGTACTAGTTGATATTGGTTTTTCAGCCATTGGACAAATTTTTATTTTAAAATTGGTGTGAGCCCAGAAGTTTACATTTGGTGCATCCCTGCTAATTAACGACTATCAGGTGGTGCTTACTTATTGTAACTATTCAGTCATTTGCACACCTAAGATAAATGTTAAAGAAAGAAAAGCAGTGGCTGAGTTTAACTTGTTAGTTGAGTATCATGTCTTAAAAAAAAAAGGGTAAAGTAAATGATAGCTGTATTGAAAAGGTAATTATTTGTCCTTCCATCACTCTTCCCCACATTAAATGCTAACTTACAAGTGGTTAGAATTATAGCAAAGTAAGCTAGCAGAGAAAATGCGAACAGAAGACGCATAAATATGTAACTCTAGGAATAAGAATTGATGGATATTGATACACAAGGTGATACGGTTGTCTTTAGACGATAAAAACTAACTATTACAGCTAACAAGTTACTGGTTGTTGTCGCTTGGTGAAGATGTCGTTTTGGGTCACGGACCGAGCCGTTATCAACAAACCGGACCAGGTGCTAGCGTCTCCTGCGGGTACGTACCTCCTCTTCGTGGTTGGTGAATTCACTCGGCTCGTTTTCTTTCTCGACTTTGTTGTTATTCATTCTGAGTCAGGACTCTTCAGCACTTTCACTTGGACCTGACGTTTTCTTCTTCCCTCTCCAGGAGCCAAAAAATGTCAAAAAGAAAGAAAGCACCGTCCGACAGACAACCGGTCTGCGCGCGTGCGGCCGCAGTCCAACTGACCCGAGCTGCTGTCCGCTAGTTTGGTGACATCAATCTGATCAGTGAGGATTATTTTGTCGGAGCAGAAAAGTTGGCTATCAGCGGTGTTTCTGTGCTGTCAAGATATTCCTCAGCATTCCCTGAAAAGCTTCTCCGGAGGCTCTAGTTGCTGTAAATGAAATACAGTAAATGTTGAGCGAACTGAGCCGCAGGCAAACTTCTCTCCCCATCTCCGCGTGAGCGAGGGAGGGAGGGAGGGAGGGATGGATGGATGGAGAGTGGGAGGGAGAAGGGAGGGGTTTCGTTTTTTATCAAGTTTGATGAAGTGCTGGAGGAGCGTCAGTGGAAAAATTGGTGAGAATCACCTTTTGGACCGTTATTTTTCCTCTGTGCAGCATCCCTCGAGCGCTCCGCTGTCTTCTTATCGCATTGTTATCACTTCTAATTACTTGTTGTGAAGTGTTATTATGTTGCTGCTGTAATGTCCTGGCATGTGCTAACAAGAAGAGAGAGGATATTAGAAATGCAAGACCAAGAGAGCGAATCCTGACAGCTTTGTTAATGCATGTTTTATCTTCCTACACTAGCAGGGATCCATTCCTGGTTGGAATAACATTCAGTGACACTTTCATTTCATTTCTTTATATTTATGGAGGTACTTAAATGGACACAGGAAGTGTTTGAAGCCAATTCCATATGTGTCCGAGACAGTCCACTATATCTAGTGTGTTCCCAATTGTCCAGTGGTGTCCGAATGTACACAGAGAATTATTAAAGGTAGAATACAACCAAAGGTGATTATGCATTGTATTGCTTTTCATTTTCATTTTGCCAAGAGAATGAACCTGTGTGTCGTCATACCGAAACAATGAACCGAAAGACACTAAAAAGCGCAATTTAGCTTAGAGGAACTGCAGATTCATGAATGTAAATGACCGCTTTCATAATCCTGGTAACATAAAAAAGCATCGGTAAGAGCAACGTCGAGCACACACACATAATATTTAACTCCTGGTTTTGCCCAAGTTGTGTTTTTATCTTTAATGGTTGTAGTCTTGGTAATATAGGAGTTACTTTCATCCAAACAGGGTTATCTTTGGAAAGTCATGTATACATTTTAGTCTCTTTTCTCAGTATATCTTCCATATAATTTTCTGTCATAAATCTGGTACCATGCAAACTCGTTCTTACTGTCCTAGAACATTGAAATGCACTCAAGCATCATCATCATCTGCAAAGAAACACAGAGAAGTAGACATAGACAATTAACAAATTCCATGTGTCTCATCGTTTATCATTTCAAAACCCTTTGGTTGTTTTGTAGTTGAAGACATTTCAGCCTTTGTGTCTCCAGGGCACATTAACCAGGGCAGGTTGTGCATGTAAAGACAAAGCATATAGAGAACATCTGTAAATTACTCAGGATTGTAATGTGATAAGTTGTAAAAATCCAGTCTTGATTTACGACTTTTAAGTGGGGAAACAGTCGGAGCCTGGAGCTCTGGAAGTGATGTCTCAACGGCGGTGGAAATGTGCAAACACTATGAAGTTTACTGGCACACCTATTATTGTCTGCAGCGTCGGGTGCAAAACAGCTTTAAAAGAAGCGATCAGGTGACAAGGCAGCCTTGAAAGCTTCCCCTTTTCAAAACATTTATTTTGAGCAACTGCCTCCCTTTGTATTTCACAGTGAAAAGTTCAAGAGCTGACAGTAGCTTGGTAGTGGAGACTTTGACTATATGTTGCATGACATTTATTGTGCGGGACAGAAGCTCACATTCGGTGACAGCCGGTGCGGAAAACAGAGCGGTTTTGCTGAAGTTGCACCTCAAAAGCAAACAAAGAAGGGAGAAACAGTCATTGTGGATCGGTCTTAGAGATTTCTTCCCCTTTGCCCTCCCCAATCATGTCTATATCAATTACGCTGCATCTGAAGAATACAAAATGAAGAAGGGACAAGGCTGATTCTTTTATGCTGATGAGAAGCAGTTCAGGATGAGGAGAGAGGGAGGAGGGTCTTGGAATCTTCGAGGCAGATAAAAATGGAAATGTTCCCCTTGCTGCTCAACAACCCCGTATCAAAGCTTCCTGTCGGAGTCTGGGGAGCACGGAGGGGGAGGAGAGGTAGGAGGGAGGAGAGGAGAGGAGCTGAGGGGAGAGGGGGGGATATGTCCCAGCTGTGTTTGACAGGTCTCAGGGCTGAGCTGTGTGGTCTGATGCTCGGAGAGGGAGGGTGCCCCCCCCCCCAACTAAAAACACACACAAGAGGGAAGAGGAAGGGGGGGGGCAGCTAGAAGACAGTCTGGCCACGGTGTCCTGGGTAACATGTCAGCAAGCTTTGACAAGGTCCAGCCTTACATGAAGATGTTACCCGAGTGCTGGTTGAAGAAAATGCAACACTCACAGCTAAACTGGAAGAGGAAGCCAGGTTATTTAAATGTGACTTGACAGAGGAGTAAAAAAAGTGTGAGTATGTTAATCTCACACAATAGATGGCGACTGATTGACATTTTCAGGGCTCTACGCTTATGTTTTCAAGGAGCACTTGTGCACCCAAGTTTGAAAATTTAGGAGCACAGATAAAACTTTGGGTTCTTACTTTTAAGGACATCAATATAATGTATCAGATTAAGTTTCATAATCATCTCCGTATGTCTGATTGCCGATTGTCATGTGTAACCTGAACTATAGCAGTGATCTAAACAGAGGCGTTGATGATATCTTGAACATCGGGGGCTTAGCCAAGCCCACAAATTGAATAAAAGATATGAGACATATCATTATTTCGTGAGGGCTGATAGTCCAAATAGAGCAGCCCTGCATTAAAGCCTCTGTATAGGTGCATAGGTACCACATCTTTAAACGAGCTAGACCAGCTAATGTTGGCTGAGAAGATTTCATCATGATCATTATGACCGGATCATTATGACGATGATGATGATGACATCTAGGTTACGTCGGACATAATGTGGATGACCTCAGCTTGCAGTCAGTGACAACGGAAGATTCTGTGTAACAGAATAATTTCTCAGGTGCTGGAGCTGCTTTTCCCATAGAAAACTATTACAGATATATTTTAAGACCCTCTGCAGAGACTAAGGCAGCGCTGGAAATTGAGACTTAAATCAGATTATCCAATACTGTCTTCTGGATCAGTGACTCATGGCTAAAAGGCCAGCTTGATATAAGCACCAGAACCAAAATCTATCGTGACACAATGCCGATGTATTGATCAGCGTTGGATCCCTGAGGGAGAACCCCCGCCGCTCTCGCAATCGACTCAGTCAGCAGTGAGATGACTCAAAAGATGTCTGGCTTCATCTTTTTCTCCGTACGCTCTTCTCTTTGCATTCCTGCTACTCAGCAGCCAAGCAAAGTCCTCATCACTGACCTCCTTCAAAACAACGAGAAAGGAAAGGGGGAACGACGTTCGCAGTCTCTGTAGAGGTCATCTGTGAAAACAAGCAGGGCTGCCTGCCGACCTGACAGCAGCTCTGGACTTGGCAGAGCAACACACTTCACCCTTTAGAATGATGTGGGGTAAGTGGCTCTCATTGGGCTGAGAGCCAGGCCATTGCATTCCTCTGACTTACTGATACACAGTGTTCCTCCAGTATGCTCGTGCCCTTTGATCTTCCTCTAAGATCACTAATGAGCAATTTGTGGTCAGATTGACCCGTTCTAATTGGCCATGAAAGGCCAGGTATTTTCGCTGTAGTTCGCTCTCTCTTTTTCAGTGGCCTCTTTGCAAGCAAAGCACGGTTTATTCAAACTCAGTGTAACATATCGGCCCAGTTCAGGCATTGTAGGTGATCCGATTACATATGGACAGCTTCATGTTTGTTGGCTTTCACCATGCATTAGACTTGAGCTCAATTAAAGCGTTGTAATCACTTCCAAAGACCAAATGTGTTGTGGTTTTTAACCAGACTAGCGGCGAATGTCTCTGTTTTCATATTTCAAGCAATGAAAATAACATGACGCTGTTGAGGAAATACACCTGTTGGGACAGCAGTTAATTCATCCTTCAATGTGGCCACGTGCAGCCCGGATATCGTCCGTGAGATGGGATCTCATCGTGTCCTCAATGCACATGAGGTTCATTCACACCTGCTGCTTTGAACTCAGGACGCGTCTTAATGTCGTGTCTGAAAAGGACCTTAATTTTTCGCCATCATTTCAAGTGGTGTCCCTGCAGTCTGCAGAGTTTACCCACCTTTACATGGCTGCCGCTGCCATAAATTCTCCTATGTTATACAATAACTCCGCTGCAGTTAAGTGTTATCATATCAGCGCACACGTTTAATCATAATGTACTTACGGTCAATCGCCAAATACCTGCATGAAGCAGTGCAAGCCCCTGCCAGGAAACGATCTCTCAAGAGCATCCTGAGAATGAATGAATGTCTTTTCATCTGGGATGTGTTTGTTAGCTGGAGCTGCAACTTGTTTAGGGTCAAGTTAAAGAAGAGCCACTTATTTACCATGGCACAAAAAAAACGTCACTTCTTTAAAAACTCCACATCAAAAGTTGGTAACCAGACGTTCTGCGAGTTAGAAGCCTCACTCCTGATCTGCGTGGACGGATCTGTTAACACCTCTGCAGCGCTCCTCCTGAGTAGTAAACTCGACAGCATGTGTGACAGACAGCTTGTTGTAAATCTTAATGGAATGCAGTTTTTTCTGGGAATTTTATTTTTGGTCTGAAATCTGCATTGTCACGACCTGTTGTTGTTTCGCCAATCACATTTCCTGTGTCGGTCCGGCTCACAGACAGAGAATGCCGGAGCTCTTGTGGTTAAGTAGGTGGCTTTACTGAGGAGTGAGGCAGGACGTGCGTTTATCCTCGAGGGCAGGTTCGGGGTTGTCAAGTGCTGCTGTGTGTTAAACCCCGACAAACCACGAGAAGTAAACTCGTTCTTGACAAAAGCAAAATCATCAAACCGTCTATCTGTCCTCTGATGTTTCAAACGGTATAGATAAACAAGAGTCCGGGTCGTTCTATTTTACTATATAAACCAAGCATCACTTAGCGACGGAAGGGCTGAGTGCAGAGCGGAGCTAAGTACGTCTATTAGGCTTGAATTCCCAAATGTTGACACAGTCCTATATAATGTTCCCTCTGAATGCCGTTGAGTGGTCCTAAAATGTCTTCAAATAGGTCAAAGGGAAGGAAGTAAAGCTATATCTTTTCTTTGATGTGCGCTGGAACAAATAAAGGGTTCAACTTAAACCAGATCCCCGAGGTCTTTGTCTCTCCCCACCGCCTTCAATCTTAAATGAACAACGTAGCACAGTCAGTTAAAGATGGTGACCTATTGCTGAGGTCACCATCTAATATATTCTTTTGTTTTAAATAAGAAATACGTTTCTAAAAATGCATTGGCTCATGGTAACTTTACAGAAAATCGAAACTGTTGACCTGAAGGTGGCGCTGAAAGCATCACCAAAATCCCATAATCTGGGTACCAAATCATTCCTTGGTGCCCAGTATTGCTTGGATACAGAATAAGCTTGGCACTCCGTCCAGTAGCTGTTCCTGAGATCTCCTCCACTGAAGTGCTGGACAGTCCAACTGATCAGCGTTGCCCTTCGTAGCGCCGCGCCGCTAGCATGGCTAAAAAGACACGACATGCACAGCGATACGGGTCCCCGTTGCGATGAAATCAATTATTTCTGTGGGAATGCAGCGGAAATCACCGCGGCCTATAGGTCACATTTCACTTTTCAAAGGTGGAGTTGACCTGAATGCAAAGGTCAGCTGTCAGAAAGCCTTTATCCTCCCCGTAACAACTGGTGGCCTGTTTGAACATGACTGACCGGACTCGACTTCGCCGTGACTTGAACTGCATGTGTTCCCGAAACACAAACTATCACGCCGCATCAAAAGAAATGATATTTAGATGTCTATATGGGCAAATGTCATAAACGAGGGAGGTGTGTGTTGCGCTCACATTTTCAGAGCGACAGTCCTTTACAAACTGAAATCTTGTGCAGTTCTCTTTGTTTAAGATAGTATTGACAGGACAGAGAACGTTGCATATTGTCGTGCAGTCTTAATATTGACTTGAGATAATCAGAAGAAAAGAAAATTCCACTGCGATGTACAAAAGTCTGCTTTACCAAACGAGCGAAGCAGATAATTCCGTTTCACAATGGCACAGAAAGAGAGAGAGGTATAAATAACTGCTTCCAAATATAGAACTGCATTTGAACTTCCTCTGAAATTCCTGCCGTGAGTTGCAATCATCACAGTCATTTTGCCTTGTGTAAAAAAAAACCTCCGCAGATTGTGAGGCCACACTTGCCCCCCCATGAGGTCCTTGTCACTCTGCACACATGCAACTGCGCCCAGCATTTGTCTTCCTTGTCATATTAAAGTAAACTGACACTTTGGCAACACCCTAAAATAAAAATAATGGTAGTGGGGAAAAAAAAAAGTGAGAACAGAAAGTGCCTGGACGTGGCCCCGGCTGCACTCCACTGCTGAAATAATTAGCCCCTGGTTGATGTGGACTCCTCGTGGGACTCCACCGTGACATGTTCAAATGAGTATTGGCAGTGTGTGACGCCAGCTGTGGGCCTCCAACAGGGAGCTGCTGTCCGCTGAGCACGACACAAGACCGTAAAACTCTGACGAGCAGGAGCTTGTTTTACCAAATTTACCGGAGACAACTGTGACATCTGAACTTTTGATATCAGTGTCAGACGGTGATGCGCTATTGATCCTCCGTGTCACGCACTTTCATCCAAACCCAAATTTTGTGAGCCTGTAGCACAGATGGGAGCCCCACCCAGGGGGATCAGTGGAACAGACACAAGGAGGCGGGGGGGCTGGGGGCATTGGGCATTATTCAGACCCATCTTGCAGCAGAAATGCAAGTTGCAACCACACCCATGTCAATTCAAATAAGCCTTCCTCTTTGTGGAATTCCCAAAGAACCCATGGCACCAATTTGGCAACCTCTGTTGGGAGGGGGCAAGACTGGCAGCGCATTGAATCAACAATAGGGACTGCCACGCCCAGGACTGTTCTTGAGGCATCACTTTTTCTCAATAATTGCACTTAATGTTAAATCAGATTAAAGTCTAGTATCGTCTACATTTGTAAACACTATTGAGAGTGGAATAATTGCTGTAGTGGATTGACTGTAGACTATTTTAACCCCAAACTAGATTTTCTGCATATTCTAGAACAAAAAAATTGCTAATGTAGATATCTTTAGCTTTATTATTAATAAATACTACTCTAATTGGATGTTTTATTATCACCTGATGAGACAAAGCCTTGAAAGGAACCAAACTGTACAAGGAGTTGCTCAAGAGCTCCCCCGTGTGGTCGGAAACAGTATAACATGTAAAAACAACAACAAGCTTTAAAGCATATTTATTGCAATCTTTACCTTATCTATCGGTTACAAATATAGATAAATATCATTGATTAAAATAATATGGCACAGGAGATATCACAGTCAAAATATACCGTTAATATAAATATGAAATAAAAGCAAAGGAGAAAAACCAGGATTGTTTACATATTTTGAGGAATAACTTAATTTCACATGTGCAAGACGAAATGTAGCTTGTCTGAGGGTCTAGTAGGGAAGTAATCTAGTAGGGAACTACGTTAAAATGGAGTGAAATGTGTGAGCTTCTGATGCGCAGTTGCTTTTGGTTGCAGGAGGTTTATTCCTCTGAATCCAGATCCGGCTCAGTTTCTTACAGGTGTGCCGCTTCCCTTCACCGTCTTCTTCAGGTGGTGGTAGTTGGGCAGGATCTTCATGAGGAAGTCGAGCTGCAGAGTCTGAGACTACAAGATCAAATCCATCAGGAGTTGCACGCATCACTAACCAAGCTGGTGGAACTCACAGGTATAAATAAGTAAAGGTGGAGACTGACCTGTGGCTTCTCGCTCTGCACGCGCCGAATGCAGTTTGACCCGTACACAACAGTGTTGTCTGGCACGACCTCACACGTGTTGACCTGGCAGCATGCTCCGATGATGCAGCCACTGGTCAGGATCACGTTTCTCCCGAGATCAGCTGAAAATCAATATGAAGAAAAAAATGTGTATTCTCTTCAAAAATACACGACTGGAATATAAGAACTTCGG
>CAAKHC010003878.1:19980-48853 GCA_901007825.1 Macroramphosus scolopax | reverse complement strand
ACTGTGACAAATGGAGCTTTCAGAGCAAACAGGCAGTGGAGATTTTCTCTGCTCATCTTTCCCCCCACTTTTCACTCATTTCTGCTCAGCTTTATATTCTGTCTGTTACATCGCTGTTAGCCTTAAAGGTTTTCAAGATGATTCGTTTGGCGCCTCATTTTCTACCTTCCTCTGTTTTGTAATTCAGTTACAATCTGTACAATGGTGGACCTGCAATATTTGAGAGGTTCTTTCTCCGATTAAAATGTCCATTGTGTTGGTTCATCACAACCTCAAGTTTTAGTCATAGTAAATGTCTCCAGAGCTAGATAGCTTGCTAAATCAAAAATGTGAAAAATGCATGCATTCTAATAAAATAAACCATCTAATATATATATATTTTGATTATCTTTCCTTGTCCACTAACCGTTCTATTCCTCTATCTATAGGCTGCCAAGGCCAACTTGGAGAAGGCCCAGGCTGCATTTGCTGGTACATCCGATGAGGCAGCAAAGGCAGAAGTTCAGATCACCATCGAAGCCAATGAGGCCATCGTCAAAGCTCTGGAGTAGACCTGGGGTATGACGGAGCACCTACTACACCAGCATCTGGTTTTTAAGAGAGCCATACAGTTTCTTTGTCAAAATTATAATACAGGTCCATTCACACTTCCATAGTGACACCATTGAAATTAGAAATGCAGATAGGAATTCAGTGCTCACTTGTGTTTAGTGTTATTTGTATGTTTGTGTCAAACTGAATCCCTTTTTTTCACTTTCAGGTAATCTTATCTGTTGTTTTGGGTTTAACAACATTTCTGTGTTTCCCGCCCGGTCATGTCTATGTCCAGAGGATTCCATACTTGCTTTGTACAGTGGATGAAATTACAAAATAAATTTATTTGGAATTAGTGGGTAATGGTCTTTGTGTTTTTCATTGTTCTTTTCTTGCAAAGAACAAAAAATTATAATTAATATGATGCTAAATGTCACCTGAGTCCAGGATGATGGTTTACTGCAGTCACACATATTCTTATTTAACACATGTGAGGGCACAAACCAAAATACAAGGAAACGTGGTGGTTTGCTGCCACCTTGTGTTTCTGCCACTAGGTGGCAGCAGATGTCAGCTGTGGATTGTACAAAGCATTTTAGAGCATGTGATTTTTATCTAACTTCCTGTTGAACAATAGTTGTTCATATAACAACTCCTTGGTGTGGTTAACGGTAAGATAGCTTATTAAAAATGGATCTTTCAAACACTGAGCTGCTGCTCCTGTATCTGGAGGGTCACTTTCACTGCCGCCGGCAGGTTGAAACTGCTCCGAACCCTCGATCACTGCCTTGATTTTTAACATGCTGGCCTTGTTTGTTATGAATGATGACCACAGAAACTGAGCCAAGAAAAGTCCTTCACTGCCCATCCTGTGGAAAACTGGGCTTTTCTCTTGTTTCATAACTCCAGGTTTCAGCTCTGACTCACTCCAGAAGGGGTGCTGACCTCATTCACGTGCCGACCTCAGGCTTTAAGAGAAGCAACCGCAAGCAGTTTGTTTTGAATGTCAAAACTCTTGAGACCTTTAAACAAGTTTGAGTTCACCCTGGAAGTATCATTATTTACATACAAACACACTCATGACTGTACAGAAGCCTTATTATATGCAGAGGTCTGACTTGCCATGTGCTGTACCACTATGGTGAGCGAAGGCTATAATTTCCAGGATTTTTAATCACCAAATGTGTCAAAGCACACGCTGTGTAGACTTGCAGGATGTGAATTGGGTCAGTAGTAATCTAGTTCTCAACACCTCTCTGACTCTCTGTCCTCCCTTCCAATTTGTCTCTTTCATTAAAGCCTTCTTATTGCACACACACACATGAACGATGCATACTCACTCACTCACTCACCAGCCAGCCTGAGGGCTTGGACACATGTGAGTGACTAACACATCAGACAGGCAAGATGAAATGGTTGTGTCCAAACCACCGCTTCTATAATCCAGATTTATTACAGGGTTTGTTGAAACCAAGCTCAACTCTATTCTTTTTTTCCTGCCCTGCGCAACTTCTGTTGAAAGTAGAAAATAACCATGTGCTTTCCATGTGCTCATTCTTCTCTCCGTTTGTTTGAGTGAGTGTCGGTCGAACTGATGGGAAATGTCCCATTTTCTCATGAAGAGGAGATGCTTTAATTGGAGAACAAGCCTTTTTTGGGCTGTTGCTTGTCCAGATGAGGTTTTTTGGTGGATGAATAATTCTGGGTCCAAATCTTCAAACCTCCAAACTGACTACACAGCCGGAGCAGACGTCTCCTGACCCAAATGTTGAAGCGCTGTACATTTATATAGAAGCGGTGAAGTGCTGTACATTGATAAACGATGATAAGTATCCAGTGAGAGCCCTTAGTGGAGAGCCACTCGGGGGCGTTACAGGGCTGATGAGGCTTGTAATAAGTCATTGTCTATCTCCCACTGATGGCCATGTACTGTAATTAAAAGATTGCACTGTCCGCGTCCATGAGAGAATAACTTGATACAAGCGATGATAATCCATGGGGTCATCTTTAAGTGGAAGCTTCTAGCTTAGTGAGAGCTAATTGCTGAGTTGAGCATAGCGAGAATAAAGACCAGCAGCCCTCGTGATTCATCATATCGATGATGATGTCAGGTGTGAGATGATAGCAGTGTATTCTACAGCAGATCCCAATCACATTCCAATTTATTTTTTGGTTTTCATTAACATTTGATTTGGTCTTAAGTCTCCTGTCTCTCTCAATATAAAATGAAAGCACTAACAGTTACTGTCTTGGAGTCATAAACCAGAGTTTAATCGGCGTCTCTCAGCTGAATCCTTGTCTCACTCCATTCGCCCCTCCTGATAATCAGAGGCGTTCCAGATTCAATGCTGGTCAGAACTGATTATCTGCACAAAGGATCCAGAAGGCGTTTACAATCTTAACATTAGTTACCGACTGGATCGGCATCTCCGGGGTTTAAAATCCGAATCTTTAAGATCGAAATCTTTTGCAGCGATCGATTGTTGGGCAGATACCAGTAAATGCCAATGAGGGCTAGATGACCGGGAAGCATCGCCAACTGGACGTTGGTTCAGCTGGTAGCAGCAGCAGCCTTGAAAGAAACAATAAAGCTTCATGTCAAATGCAAATAAACGTGTCAGCTAAGATTCTGTCTACTCAGCCACAACTTCATCCAAAAAAAAAGCATTTTTTTCCAGATATTTTAAAGAATCCTACAATGAATCATACAGCCGATGAACTGATTTTCTTGATGTACCTTGGCTCCAACATGACACACGCGGCTGTGAGACAGCGTGATGTCTCTGTGGTGAGCGTCTTGATGCTGGCTGACTCATCGTCTGTACGGATCAGGACACGGTGTCACTTTAACCCCGTCAGACTCGAAACTCACATGAGAGTCTCGTAGTGGAGGCTCAAACAGAAAACCCTCTTCATCTCTTTCATATCATCTCTTTAGTCTCATAAAAATCACGGGACACACTTCACACGCGCTCCCATTGACATCTCACTCTTCATGCTAATGATCGTTCACGCAGCTGACAGAATAAGTGACCCGTTAATTTATCATGCACAATTATGAAAAAAATACAACAGTGTAATAGGTGAATAATATGGGAGTTATGCAATGAAAACGGGGGAGTAAAAGATGACACATTATGAAAGATTAATCACATTTTGAAAAGGGTGCTGCAACTAGGCGAAATATAAAGTGTATGCAAACCTTTGATTTACATTTCACACAATGGATTTGACATTAAGTAGAAATGAAGGGATGTTTTCATCTGATAGAGAACAAATATAAATAATTCTCCCAATGTTAAGGCAAAAGCAGGTTTCTTGGTTTTTATTTCCTCTGCTGTATAGACGCCTGCCTGGTCTTGTCACGTTAAATACTATTTCAATTGCAGTTTTTTCATCACCTGCTTTGATAATATTTCCCCCTGGCAGATGGCAGACTTTAGGATATTGAGAGTACCTGGTGTGTGCAGGGAAATTAGAGAACGGAGAGGAAATTAAAGGTCTGGAAACTTTAAATGCTTTCAGGGATGAGCCAGCTTTAACTTCGGGGATGGTAATTTTCCACACATCAAAATTTCACACATCACCCAGCAGGCATAATCGTCTGCCTTGAAAACGTCTCTGCAGTGGACGTCACCTTGTGCAGATTCACAGATGCCGTCAGGGCAGCATTTGTGGGTCGCTTTCATGTCTGTAAAAATTACATTTCCACCTGTGAGATATGGTCAAGCAAGGCTAAGTGTGCATCAAGGTAGCGGATTGAGGCTCTGCAGCAATAACAGAGAAAGAGAGGAATCCAGAGAGCAGAGCTGATTGAAGTTCTGACCTTTCGGTGGGACTGTGTAAAGAGGGGGCTTGCAGACTCTCAGTCAGCTGTCAGATACTGCATCCAGCCTGGTAGTGGGAGTAGGGCCATGACACCAGCCTCCCACCACTCTGCCCTGTTTGTGTCATCCATCCCTCCATTCTTACAGCCTTCCATTCCACACAAACACCCACCCACCCTCCGAACACGCACACACACACAACCATGCACGGCCGCAAACACTCATCCAGACGGAAAAAAAAAAAAAAAAACGTCCACACAAACACAAACATTTTTCAGCTTGTTCCAGCTAGGTATCATTTCTACAAATAGCAGTGTGGGCATTTGGGAGAAAAACGCAAAGCCGCAAACACAGCCTGCTGTAGAGGTGAGATAATAAGCTTTGTGGAAACAGCAAATGGCCCCTGAGTGGCAAGGCAGGTAATCATTGCACTGAGTGTTTTTGTGGAAGAGGCCAGGAGTGCTTTTTCCATCCTTACGTGTGTCTATGTATATTCAAACTGAAAAAAAAGCAGCCTGTTCAAAGACATGTCGGACTATAAAGTACCACTATTCTTACCTATGAGTCTAACTATCAATGCATCTATCATGGTCACTGCACATCGACCAGCTTCTAATACCAGAAATAACTGGAAAAACAATATACATTCATGAAACTCTGATCCTGTTCGTGCACTATTGTCTTGTGATTCTGGTTCAGATCCGCACTTGTGCAACACTCGCGAGACAAAAAGGTCTCTGTTGAGGTTAAAGCTGCTCTTCCACTTCCCAGAAGCAGCCTGGGTGGAGCACATTTACATGAGTGGCAAAAACATGATATTAAATTGTTTGGAGTTATTCCACGTGTGCAGACTTTGATTATCTTTATTCATATTTGATATATTTTTTCATATTAGCTTGCATAGAAGACAATTAAAGAGTTAACAAAAGCAATGTTGGAATAATTAAATGTTTCTCTGAATAAAGAAAATGAAGTGATGGGATGGTGTCTGGAGGTGTCACACGCTCGAGGGTTCAGGAGTTCGTCAGCAGGGTGGAACACAACCTGTGTTTGTGTGCGCACACGTGGTTTTTAGAGACAAAGATGGGGCCTTTCATAAGGTGAGATAAGGTCAAACCACACACTTACTTCCAGAGATAAGATGGAGGCAGCTTGTCCTCTCGTGCCCCTGCTGACAGTACACACAGATCTATGTTTAGTCCCCGGGCCAGATGAAGAGACACACTTCGGTGTTGCTTTACTTTTCTCATCAGGATGTCATTGAATCACCGAGCAAACAAAAAACGAGTGCAGATGGCACTCTTGGCAACTGTGTAGCGGTTCATGTTAGCATCATGATACAACCACAGCCCCTACATGGGGGCCACCTGAGCTGACAGCTGTTAACCAAAGCTAACAGTAGTAGCAGCTGAATGCCGCTAATCCTGGCGCAGACACTTGACTCTTCCCAAACAAGGGAGCAAACACTGATCCCTGAGTGCAGATGACGTCTGATTGCTCCGCTGTCCTCTTGAGGGTTAGTCATCTCTTGCATGAGTGCGATTTTCCTGTCCTGGAGATCGTACACTCTTTCCTCCTCTGCCTCATGTGATTCTCTTGGAACTCTTTCACACACTTTTTCCTTTTGACTGTCTTCAGCTGGGTTAAGCTGATCGGCCCCGTGTTCCCAAAAAAACATCACGCTGATGATCCGCCTGGATGCACGAGAACGCACTCATACACGAGAGAACACGAAAACACTCTCATCAGGATAATGCACTGGGTTATTTGTTGCCCTTTTAATTGCACGGTAAGCGCAGGTGATGGCTCTGCTGCAGGCTTGGGTGTGTGTTTATACACACACACATGCTCGAGCGCAACATTCCAAAAAAAGGAATTGAGGCAGCGGGTAAATAACACCGCAGGAGCACCTCCGGACTGCGTTTCCTTCCTCTTGTGCTGTGTTGAAACCTTCATGTCATTGTATCTGTTCCGCCGCCGGTGCTGTTTCGAAACATTCCAACTGACACAGAAGTTCTTGAAATCCCTGCGATGATGTCACCTTTCCTGAAAGTCAATGTCATAAGGACTTTAATCTAAGTTTATCTAACTGACCAGGTCCTCTTTGATAGGGCTTCAGCAAACACTGAGTCGACCTAATTCTGGTGTGGACCGTGATTGCGTTATCCAAGAGTTACCAGCATTTATAATTACAGGCAGTTCCTCACACAGGAACTTTGCTGCGCGTCATAACCGCAGAAGATGACATAAGTACTTTCTCCATGGTACTTTCGAGATACACCGACAAACTGATGTACGTTGAGCGCGCCAAAGATATTGACCACAACGTATCAACCCAGGGAACCCGGGCTTGATGCTTTGCAGTTCATGTTCCTTTTTGCTCTTTCTTATGCGTCTTTCTACGTTGCCGTTGCTTTGATGAGTGGAGATTTTGGAGAACTGAAAGGCTGACACGTCCTTTTAGAGGCAGTTCCTTAAATATTTGAAAAGTTTGCTTTGCTAATACCCTGAGTTCCTGCAGTGGAGTACCACCATATGTAAAGAGGGGCACTCCGTTTGAGTCGTATCAATAAGGATGAAAAGACCGCACAAAATAAACCTTATATGTTTGTCTTTACATGCAACTTCCTGGCGGCACACAGGCAGCATGGCTCTTGCCACCCATACACACACAAGCACACCCTTTGTAAACACAAAGCCCACAACATTGTGTCAAATTATGTGACCAAACGCTTCCTTATATGCTCCTTTCCAACCTTGATGACGTGCCGTTCTTTAAACTGTCTACAACAACAAGAGATCAAAACTCCGAAGTCAAACGGCACGTGGCACGCTTATCATGATGGCTGGTGCAAATATGCACCCCTTTAACCTTCACCGGTCCAGATAAGCCCTCCGCGCCGGGTGACACCCTCCCCATATTGTGGCTTCATACTCACAAGCCTCTGTCTGAATGCACCGTAGGAAAATATGCAAACAACTAGTTTCCACCCTGGACGCCCAAACCAGGCAGAAATAACTCCCTGACGCTGCAGGAACCGGCTCTGAGAGGGGGGGTCTGGAATCCAAAGTCAACTTTACCCCACTTCACCAACAACCGTTAGCACCCTGCTTTTAACTGCCGTGTTGTAACACGCAGCCTGCGTCTTTGACAAATCACATTTACTGCATGAGCACGAGTTTGTCCGAGGCCAGACATTCTCTGAATGCAACTACCGACTGATTCCACATGTGGAGGGCTGGGAGGTGAGGGAGGTGGGGTTTGTTCCATGACTCCAAATAGAAGGCCAACGTGTCTTTCAAATGACTGTGAAAAGGTCAGATAGAGGCAGTCCAGTCCGGGCACCCCTACACCGCTGCTGTTTAAGGTCACAATGTTAAACCAACATGCGGTCTATAAAAGATTGAGAAAAACGTGCTAATAAACGTGCTAATATCAAACATCATCATAGATGTATAGCAGCTATGTTGTTTATCGTTTTCACATGCTAAGCTTTTAGGCCTCAGGTGCACAACATTAGCCTGGAAGTCATCTAAATTGATCAAGGTAGTTGTTGAGATATGACACGTGCATGCTGCAAAAGAACGTCATTACAAAGAAGCCCTGATAATACTGATCGTCTTAATAATATCTGGATGATCTGATGATTCATCCAACAAAGGATTTCCGTTATTAAAACCAAACACAGGCTCCTCCAGCTGGTTGAGTATAAATAGACACGGCTTACTATTTAACTGACTTATTAATCATCAAGTATTCTAACATCAGACGAGACTAAACATAGGCCAGGCCGAGGCCCGGTGGACCCGGTGGTGTGAGGTGAGGGTGGTTATCGTCTGGTTTATCAGCGCTCCAGGCACGTCGATGGCGGGACTGGATGGAGATGACAAACCACTGGACTCGGAGGGAATGTGTCCGTCTGTTTGTTGAAACTATTCCAGGTTGTGAGCTGCTGTTTGGAAATGCCTCTGGCTCCTGACCTGCCAGTGGGAATAACAACAAAGCTATTATCTATGACTGTTATTATTCCAGTGAGTTCGGACACCAAACCACTCTGACCTAAACTTCTACTACTACAACTGCTGGTGTCGTTGTTACTCTAACAGCTCTGTCACGCCGCGTCTTGGCATGAAGTTGCTTTGAACGAGGTGCTAATTCCAGCTTGCGTACATGTTTTTATATTTATAGTGATTGCCATGTCCAGTGACTTATTATAGTGTTGTGGAGGCTAACATTAGCCACCTTGTGTTAACATGAAGAACAGCTGAGGCCGATCATTTTAAAAGTACATATGAATAGATTGTTTAAACAAAACTGTTGTGCGAGTCCATCTTGTAGATGTTGAGATAGTTTGCAAATAGATGAAAATATTGACCTGCTGGAGGCGCCATGATGAATTCATGGATAAGTTAGGAGATTAAATCGCTTAACAGTAATTTTAATGTCTGAATGAAACGCATAACTTGTTCTTTTCTTCATGTATATGAGAAATGTGGAGAAATGAGAATATGCAATATATTTATTAATTTATGTATTTATGCTCGTGTCCTCCATTAAGGCCATTACTGTTCAGTGTTAGACGGCGACAGGACGCCCAGGCTGGAGGCAGCGGAGCCGTCACGGCAGAACAAACGCCACCTCGGCCTCTGGACTTCGGGAAAATTGAAGCCGAGCCTTTGATCATTAGTTATATAGATACAGAGGTCTCACTGCAGCCTTCCCTGCGTGACTCACTTTTGCTGCATGGTGTTCCGCCCATGCACTGTAAATATTTAACTACATGTCATTGGTGGCGCTCTGCTCTCAGTTCCCTAATGCACCTCTCCTGTTTGAAATTACAGTGGCGTTTCACTGCTTTCATCAATAATGCCTACAAGTTGTTCTAGTGCTTGGAAGGCAACATAAATGGACGTCTCCTGATTTGAACTGTCGTGGAACGTGTTTTAAATTTCAGGCCCTAGAATTAACAGTAGCCAGGATGAAGTACAATATACTCTCTTATGGAATTACTGCTGTTACAGAGAGATGGCAAAGAGAATGAAAAAGGGGGTTAAAGGACGGAGTTACTGAAAGTCAGGGTGGACGGTAGGAAGAGAGGGAAAATGAGCCAGAGGGAGACGGGAATGAATGACGTCGCCAGTGGGGACGGGGGCTATTTTAGGAATGTGATAGGGAGGTGGCTGCTGTGCACTCCTCTTGGGTGGACGTCATAGATGAGATCAACTCTCTGCACGACCTGCCAGCCTGATCCTGTGACCTGAAAGGACCTAGATATCAATGATAACACTACTATATGTGGACTGCAGGGCAAAGACCCGAATAGACGTTCGGCTGCAAAGAAAGTTAAGAATATCGAGAGTTGTCTCTTCGGCTGAGAAATTTGTAAAAGCAAAGGAGGGGGGGGGAGAAACTAATTAAACAACAGTGTGAGAGCAAGGACTGAGAGTGAAGAAGAGAAAGACAACAGGAGAGATATAAAGCACAGGAGTGCCAGCCAAGATTGAATTAGCCTGCAGCTTCGGCTACCCCTAAGCCTAGAATGGAGGAGGATTAGTGGGCAGGGATTTTGGAGTTTTTGCGTGTGTGTGTGTGTGGAAGTATTCAACCATGTGGGAGGAGAGCAGGGCGATTTGGCAATTTTCTGAACTTGCTCGCACCAAAGGAAATGCCTGCATCTGGTATTCATCGCTGTGTACTGTACACACACACACACACACACACACACGGTTGTTATCTCCATTTAACCAATGCAAAAGTGCTGTAAGTGCTGGTGTACGTTATAACTTCTGAAAGTGGTTTGGTGTCCCCTCTGCTCACGCTGACCTTAAAGACCAAATGTTTGCAGCTGATGCCGCTGCGTGAATGGGCAGAGCCGCTGCAGAAGTCATATCTTTGTTTTACCAGAAGTAATATGCTAGAAGTCCATTCTGCAGTGCCAAAAACCACCTACCCAGCCACCCACACTCCCTGCCCACTCTCAGTCTCTCTCACTCACTTTTCTCCAATCACTTTCTCTCACTTGCGTATGCTTTGTCCTATTTTATACACTCCGCGCTGACACCTAACCTTTGTCGGACATCCAGTCCCTCTGGCGCATTGCCGTAGGCTACCGAGCAGACAAATAAACAAACAGATAGAGCGAACACCCTCCCAGCTTGGCTGAGATTCACAGCTATAAAGGTTCTTATCGTGGCCGGCTTGTGTCCTGTGGGTGGATTTCATTAGCTTATTTAGCACATTCATCGCAGTTCCAGCCTGAGTCCTATTGTGGGCCATTTAGCGTGAGCAGACTGGCTCTGTAAAAGGCAGCAATTATCATGTCCACTTTGTGGGGGTGTTGAATTTACACCATTTGGATTAGGCTGTGTGGTATGTGGTTGACAGGTCTGAATCTGGGCTTTGGGAGAACAGTACAGGACTGCTTGTGTCCTCGGAGTCGTGCGGCGCCACAACACGACACAAGAGACTGTGAATGAGACAAATGGTTGGGAGAAGGAGCCCAGAATATGAAGCCCGGTGTGAAGTCTCCTGTTACAAACGTGATAGGCTAAGACGTAACAGTACATTGTATTCGCACATCATCCGCGAGGAGGCTCAAATGACAGCGGCGATTACATGTTACTAGTCTGCTACGAGCAAATGGTCCCCAATGATGAATAGGACTTAAAGGAATAGTTCAACATTTTTGAAAATACACTTTTTGTGACAAACGCTAAATGAGAAATAACACACACACACACACACACACACACACACACGCCACTGGTGTGTTTTATCTCTTAAATCAAAGAATCTGATCTAATCAGAAGGAAACCGCCACAGTCAGGAGAACAACACATCAGGTCTTAGATAATGTGGCCCACTGCTGTGCGCAACAGCTGATAAAAGTTGAGTCACGTAAATTGAAGTAATTAAACCCAGAGACGGTCTTCTGACTACACACCTTATACATAAAGAATGTCTCAGTAGCTGGGAATGTGTTGACTCAGGCCGAAGTGACTAAATGTTTTGATTGTTATATCACAGCGAAAAAACAAAACAAGACATATTGTCCTTCATCATCGAGCACTCGTACAGTAAAATACGATGAAAGTTCTATCTGTTGACACACAATACGCGGAGCTTGATTGTGAAATGTTTGGATCGTGTCCAGGCTTCCTTTGGCCGCCGTTCAACCGAAGGAGGTTTGTGCCTTTAGTCATCCTTCCCTCTGCAACAACTAACACTATAAACTTTACAATATACGGTATATTGTGCTCCATTAGTGAGTAGGTGAAGTGTGCATGTGGAATTTGTTGGATGTGCTCCTGAGGAGTTTCAGGAAAAGAAAGTTTTCAGGGCAAAAGTCTGAGGGATATCTAGCTCGCAGAAAATACAAACGTGGGTCTGGTTGAAATGTCCTTGGCTTGGATGTCCAGACATTACAGTAAACTGTGACTCAGTCCTCTTCTGAAGTGACATGTTTCTCTTTCTGTCCCTTGTTGTTGCACGTTTTGCACATTTTCTCTCTTTCTCAGACCGGGGCTCCGACACTCTCTCTGGCACGCTGTCTGCTTGGAGATGTGTCATCAATCATCTGTGCTGTGAGCCGGGAGGGTGGGAGGGCGAACAAGCAGCACTTCATACAGGGCTTCTTCTGCAGGTGTGGGATCAGAGGCCCTGTCCACACTGCAGGCTTCACACTCACACCCACCGCCTCACCCTGCTCCGCCCTGATGACTCCTTTTAACCAAACACTTGTCCCAACCAATGCTGAATGCAAGTTCTTATTTACATCTGCAGCAAAACCATATCTGTATAAAACATCTGTATTCACAATCTTTCCTCTATTCGTCATATCGCTGATCTCGTCTCGACTTCACATTTCTTCATATTTGTAGGAATGACACATCTCACTTCGCACGTGTCATCACGCTTAGGATGCGTCATTACGTGTATGTGAAGTGAGTAGTACAGGAAGTTCTGTGATTAGAAATATATTCTCATGACAGAAAAAAACGCCGAAGACATTACTGGCTGTGTCCTGTTTGCTGACGGACACAGACGCTGTGAGGAACCGTGACATTGCGAAACGAGACTTTTGTAAAAGGACATTTTGACACGCGAACAGTTGGACGTCAATCAAAAAGGGTCAGCGACACATTACAATGAAATAATGAGTTAGTTTGTTCATCTGTCCGATTCTCAGCAGGATGAGACAAATATTCCTGGAAATGATACTTTGTGGAAAGATGCACATTTTTGGCTCAAGGTGAATATCCAGGTTAAAGGGCGTATACAAGATTTTCTTTCAACCCCCCAAAAAAAAAGATTACACAGACCTTTATGTTCATACGTAGGTTTATTGCTAATAAACCTCATACACGAACTCACTAATATATCTGTTGCCATCTTTAACCCGTCACCCTTATCACTCACTACCAGTAAAATGTTACTTATTTATCTGAACCTGCTTTATGGCTCATTGTTGACAGTGACTCCTTCCTCCTCACCCGTCAGTCGGCCCGTACAGAGAACTCTAATCAGGGAAAGTCCAAATAACTCAAAAACTTTATCCATTTACAATAACAGGCACTTAAGCTGAAGTCGATACCATCTCAAGGACAGCGTATAAATCAAATTAGAGACGTACAGTAAACAGTCTGGGCCTTATTTACTCTAAACCAACAATTAAGTGGGAGCAGGTCAGTCCGAATCAATACCAAGTCCCAAAGAAGAAGTGATAACAAAGATTTGAGAAGTTGAATCCTTCTTTTCAGTTTACTGCAGGATTTCAGAACAATTGAATCCAAGGTCAAAAACAACGAGCAGGTAAAACAGCAAATATGTTGCAATTAAGGTCAAATATATACACACAACATGTTAACAGGATGGACGTTACAGCCTATCACCTCACGTCAAACAGGTGAGGTATTAACTAATCTTGATCTGCACACACTTTTATTTTGACACAGAGAGGGAGAGAGAGACACTCCTTGAATGATCCGTTTTACAAGTTTGAATCTTCGCTATGTGTATCAGCATGCAAGGTATGCAGGCCTCCATATGTGTCAGCCTCCTGCGGTGATGTTGTGAATGTAGCGTGACGATGGCCGGCAAGGTGTGTCTGTCCCACTCACAGCCGCTCGGGGTGAATCAGGAGGAAATGGTAGCAGGAGAACAACAGCAGCAGGCTGAGTGTGTCGGACATGGTTCATTTTTCTCCCGAGGCAGAGGGCGGCCTGTTGGTGACTTTGATGGATCGGAATGCTTCTCACCCACACACACACACACACACACACACACACACACACACACGCATACGCGCCCACTCATGTCCCACACACTCTCACACAACATGTTGTTGTTTGGACACATACACACACTCGCAGAGGGGCACACACAATCATGCACAGGCGGGCGGCTCTGTCCCACAAGATCTCGTACGCAATAGGAAATGTTTATGACCCGCCCACGCCGCCTTCTTCCCTTGTCAATAAACTCTTCCCAGAAGTGTGTGTGTGATGCATTATCATGTAGATGTGTACATATAGGGGTTGCTCTTGCATCCTCCATCACAGGCGTACCCATGTGCATCCTGCTGCAAAATGCAGCTTAGTGAAAAACAGGAAAGTACATGATGACAAATGTTAGCACACTTTCTTCTCCTTAATCTCATTATGATTTGTAATATGATCACAGATTGAACATACTCTACTAGCTTCCATGGAGGACAACAAATCGGCTCCAATGCAATCCTTTGCTTCATGTTGAGGAGCTGCACATGTGTAAGACAATGTGAAGATCATGGTTTATGGTCGCAAGAATTTACACCTTTGTCACCAAACATATCAGATTGTCAGCTCAACCACACGGTCTAATTTGGGCAAAGGAGGTCAGAGTGTCCTCATGGCCTGAGCTGTGTTGACAGCCAGAGCTGCTGACGAGCACAGGGAAGGAACTTGACTCTCAAGCGGCCAGAGTGACAGACGTCAGTGCCCATTAACCTCCTCCCCGCTCATGTGCACAGGATCCCGTAATGTGCTCCTGCCAGCATGTCAGGCGTCAACAAAAACTATGAAGCAAGCAAATTCAAAAGCGAGATGTTTGACTCAAACAAAGGGTTGTGTTTCGGGTAGAGGAGGTTGTCTAACCTACTCCTTTCACTTTGTTCGACTGAGTCAGCATCTCTCAGAGAGAAAGAAAGACATGGAGACAGATAGAGAGAAACAGGGGCTCTTAGAGCTGTTGGGGAGAAGCAAAGACAGAAATCTGTGTCTGTCTTTGTTTGCTTGCAGAGTCTCTGGGAGATAACGCCAGTGTTTCTTTTGAACACACTCTGCTTTCTCTCATACGCACACATACACATACACGATGGCTCAGTTCTCAGACAGTGTGATAACACGCTGGTGGTGCACAGCGTCTCATGCACAGTGGGGATGAGTGCATCTCTGCAATCAGACAGTCTGTGCTGGTGCTCAGGCTGGAGGGTCGGACAGTTCTTCACTTGGTACATGATCGCGTCTTCTGGGGCAGTTCTTTTTCTTTGACACTATGCAAAACGTCATTCATGTCCTTGACGTGAACCTTATTGTGATGCTTATCTGAGTGACATGCACGTAATCCCTGTGCAGGCGTGTTTCGAAACAAGCTACATTTGTTGAAGTACTTTACTTTTGGGGCACTGATTTATACACATTCTCCATGACCTATTACATTTTTGTTTTTACAACACTATATCTAGTTGACTTGATTATTTATGGTATTAGATTTTGCAGTTTTACATTTAAATGGAGGTTACAATTAGCACCACCCTGGTCAGTTGCAACATTCAGTTTTCATTCTGTATTATAAGCACCTAAGTACACTAAACAGACAATATTTGAAATTGTTAATACTTGTATTACATAATATATTATAGGTCATCCACCATTCTATCAATGCAAAATATAAGTTGCACAAAGGCAGTTATGTGTGAGAATTTAAGTTAGAATAGATTTATTTCCTTATTGTTTTTGTTTTGTTTATTCCCTAATATGTAGTCAGCGGAGGTATATTTACAGGAAGACCGTAAAGAGGATCGTGTTCGGTTGTTGTTTATTCGTGTACGTGCTCTGGTATCCAGGCAGCGTGTTTACCTGCACTGTTGCTCAGTGACATTTTTCTCTCTGTCGTCAAAGACTGGCAACACCCCAGATATTGCCGAGCATTATTTCATTGAGTTTCTGTTAAGGTCGTAGGACAAATAGTGCGAGATATTTTTAGTTCCTATGTCTATAACTACCGCTTTTAACTGCCTTTTCCACTGGTCAGGCAATCATTGACAAAGTCAGATATCTTTATCCGTCCCGGCTTACAGGCGCATTCTTTCCCACCGACGTGGACGTGCGGAGGCGGTTACCGCGAAGCAGGGCCACCTTAAATCACATGCTGACATAACAAGAACTCTACTCTCCACCCATATCCGAGAAGAGTCTGTTAAGAGGAATCTCACCTTCCCGATTATTACCAGGATAGACCCCGAAGTGCTGGCAGCACGCGGAGCTCTCTAAGGATTCTTCCGCAGCTCCTCATTGGTCAGACTTCTGGTGCGTAAACGCCGCGCGCGGGACACGCACGGGCCTGCTAGAGAATTCTTTTCTGATAAAAATCTTTTTTGTGGATATTCAACAGTCTGGATTTTATCTACAGCTTCACCGCTGTTGCGTTATAAATTATATGCCAAAGCTGGGGGGACAGAAAACACAGGAGACTTCCGCGAGAAGCGTTACAGTTCTTGCCACAATAATTGGTAAGTACACAACAAGATCTGGTGGTTTTATTGTGAAAAGGACGCTAACAAGTTGTCTGTGGGGTTAGGACGTCTTACAAGAGCTTGACAGAGAGCTATATTGTGTTGGAGGGTAAGAAATTGATTGGACATGGATCGATAAAGCCGGTTGTCAAGTGATTCGATGAGGCACCTTCCATGTAAATTCCGTGGACATGATTAGGCTCGTATCGACGACATGAGAATGCCAAGCTGTCCTGTTCATTATAATTAGGAGATGGCAGTAAGTCGTTGCAGATAATGTCTGTAAAGAAGCACAACAACTGTACAGTGACAGTGACAAATAGATTTTGGCTATTACATTTTATGATTGAGTCAAGAGCAAGAACAAGTGAATAATTAATAGTTTTAGTCATTAACTATGTAGCACAAACTACTTTTATTTGAGGACGTTAAACTATGAATCACTCGCAAGTTTTGATTGTGAAAGTTCCCCTATCGGCCACTGGATGGCGACCGAGTACTGAAGCTCTGGTTCATGGTGGAGGAATCAGGGAAGAGAAACTTAGTGGGCTTAGAATGAAGAGTACAAAACATAGATACAAAACATCCTTAAAATAGACAAACAACTCATACACAAATAGATAGAATTGAAAGGAACAAAACATTTAAATTCTATATATATTAGATATTAAACAATATGTTAATGTTTTCAATTTTATTTCAATTTTCTAAATAACGTTACAAATGTGTATGCTATGAGCTCGTGCTGCACCAGACATTATTGCCATCTCATGCATGCAAATAAACCATATCAACTTACAATAGCTATCTTTTCCTGGCACACGTTGTGCATGTTTCGAGATGTCCTTCCTGAAGAGAGTACCCCTTACAATTCGTTATTTGCATACTACTCGGGATTAGTTTAATGGTTGGAGCAAGTTGCTGAGGTCAGGTGGAAGACGATGGCGTCAGCACTATTACTGCCATTACAGCCCTGTTGAAACTCAGATTTACAAGAGAATCGTTTATATAGAGTAGATACATCCATACTTGTACTCCTGATTATAACTGTAATAGAAAAAAGGCAGCCTGAAAGCTCAGAGGCTGATTCTCGCTGTTTGATGTTTATAGTCAGTAATATAAAAGTCACGACATTCAGCAGAGCCCCAGTCTAGTGAGTCTATTTGTAGAATATGCCTCTGAGCTGGATCTGTTCAAACAAGACATCGCTTGTTTGAAGATGTCTAGATGTTGTGTGACTGAGTTCTGATTTAATGAGAGTTATTTAGATTATGTGCAACCACTAGTTCCCATGTAAGAGACTCTTAAATGCATTGACGAGATATTGACATGAATATTCAGCTGACTGTTTCTGGTGAAATGAAAGAGAAAGATTAAGTTTGGTGAAAGGTGAATAATTGTAATCCAGTGATCTATAAAGGACCTCAGTTAGGTGCCACTGCTGCAGGTTTATGTATTATGGGCACACAATTTGTTCTATGCTGTAATTTATTATGAATGGCCTAAACTCGCCTGCCCTCCACGTGGGTGTGGATCTCCTCCTCCTATTGGCTGAGGTCAGTAGCGTTCTGAAGGAGCTCGCCTGTGATTGGTCGAGCTACTCCGAGGCTGTGGGCGTATTTCATCGATGGTGGAACTGGGATAGTTTGTGACAATGTTCATTGTCGATATTTCACCGGAGCTGCTGTGGGTATGAGTGCGCGAAGAGACGCACTACAGCCGCATCAGGCTTCACAGCTTACGGACCTCTCCTCTCCTCTAAAGCTTGCAAAAGCTTACTAAACACCACGAGGAATATATTTTGTTTATATCAGACCTCGCAGATTTTAGTTTAAAGGTGCATAAATGAGACTTCTTGTCTTTATAGCTGACAACATACTTGCGTTTCTGCCTGAAATTTACCGATCAATGTAGCATTTAGGAGGACTTTCGGCTTTTTTTTTGGGAAAAGGCAAAGAAGATTAAGATCAAACAAAGAAAGAGAAAATCGAGTCCGGTGTTGTTATATTTCCTGGGGGAATATTCTCATGATATCGAGCGAATAGAAAACAGACTGGGCTTTATTCCGACTGAGAGAAAGGAGGCACCAAGAGGCTAGAGAGAGAAAGACAGACAGCTCTCTGAATGCTGCCGTTGATTCGCAAGCAGAACAAGGGACGCTAGCCGAAGCGACGGATCTTCCTCCTCATCCTCCTCGCCCTCTTCATCCCCGGATCTGCTCGTCTTGTCTCCCCATTCTCTGACCACAGGTTATCGGATGGACCAGCATCCCAGCGCCCGTAGCTGCACCAGCCGCGGGGCTTCGTCCTGCGAGGCCGTCCCGACAGAGCCCTCCATGAACCTGTACATCCACTCCACCACCGGCACCCGCTTCGAGCTCTCACTGCCCCAGGAGGAGACCGTGGAAGGACTGAAGAGGAGGCTGTCGCAAAGACTCAAAGTACCCAAAGAGAGACTCGCACTGCTGCACAAAGAAACGTGAGTCAATTCATGTTGTTGGAGTCGGTTGCTTGTAGCTGCTGTAGCGCTTCTTACAACATAATCCTTCTTTAAAGGGCAACACTGTTATACGTGCTTATATATTCACTGGACTACCCCGCAGTTTGAAATGAAATAATCGGATTGTTTTCTGTTTAAATGTAAACCATGTGTGGTCTCGGGTGCTTCAGATAACCTTGGCTGCTTTGGTCATCAATACATTCAAGGAAACTCTTGACCATCAGGACGCAGCTATTGGAATTCTGCAGAGCACAGGGGACGCACCGGTCACTGGAACAGTATTGACGGAACTATCTGCAGACTTGCATTGATTCATCCCTCCCCCATTATAAATATCTTAACATGACTGAATTGCTAATGCTTTTTGGATCAAACACATTCACATTAACAAGTAAAGTTACACTGACTTGATAGCCTGTGATTTATTTACTCTCTGCAGCTCAGGCATGTATGTTTTTTATTTGATTTATTACCATTAGATGAGTGTTTTTTCACAGTAATAGTCAGTGTAACTGGAAGCTGAATATCTCCTCACTGGTTTCAGTTTAACTCCGGGTGTGGGAGTCAACTGGCCAGCCCCTGAATGCTCAGAAAATGCGTGTAAAACAGCACAGTGGGGCAGCACTGCAGAGACGTTGAGAATAGTTGAAGCCTTTGTTATTTAAAACTACTAGCAACTATGAGTAATAGCCGGTTGCTAAATGAATGAAACCCAGGTTAGATGAGCCAACAATTGTGCATGTGCTGTTATGCAAAGAAGAGGCTTTACAACACGCAACAATATGTATTGTTTTTCAGTCTGCATCCCGTCCCACCCATTGTAATCAGCCGATAAATCACATCATACTTTAAAACCCGGAACCCCCCTTTTTAATCCCCTCCTGCTCCTCAAACTGTAGACCAGCAAGCAAGTCAATGCTGAGGGCCTTTGTTCAGCTGCATGGGGTGAGATTTGGGTCATGCCATGTACAGCAGGGTGTTCTCAACATACCGTATACGTTGACCCTTGCAGACGAGTCCCTCGTGTGGATGTGGGTTTATTTAATGCATCATATGGTGCTGGACAAAAACATCCCTTATTTGGAGCCGATCAGTTTGGTGATCAGCAAGGAACAATAAGTACTAAAGCCCTTGTAATGTATGGATTATCACATCTTCTTCAGGATTTCTGTTGGATAAGACTCTTAATTACTCATTTTTTTCTACTCATATACAAACGGAAAATACAAAAAGAAAATACTACCTCCACTTAGTCAAGTGGCAGTGGTGCCAAATATCCACTGTGAGCAGTTGTCAAGCTCCACTATACTGGAAATTGAAATATGACAGCCCAATCAATACTTCTCTTTCATGGAGCTTTTTACCCACGGCTCTTTTCTGCAGTTTTGAAGTCTGTCTCCCCCCCTGGCTGAAGTGTGTTTGTGTGTCTGAGCAGAGATATTTTCAACACAGTCTAATTATCATTCTCTCTCCTACCCTGCAGGCGACTAAATTCAGGAAAACTCCAGGATCTAGGCATCTCTGATGGGAGCAAGTTAACACTTGTACCAACAGTTGAAGCAGGATTAATGGTAAGGCTCATCTGACTCTGGTTCGAAGTTCCTATAACAAATGTAATATATTAGCATTTTGAGTAAATCTTGCTGTATCTGCATCTTTGTGACCATCTTTAAGTTCATTAAACGTACAGATATTAAAACATTTCTTTCCTTCTGTGCAGTCTCAAGCATCAAGACCCGAGCAGTCAGTAATGCAAGCATTGGAGAGTTTAACAGAAACTCAGGTAAGAATCTAAGAGTCAGTGTTGGACCTTGTGTGTGTTTTCGCGGTGTGCACGGCAGGCTGGAGCTTTGGATAAGTCCAGAACAACACCCAGATATGCCAGAGACAGAGAAAGAGATGAGATGAGCAGGCTGCACAAGCACAAGCCTCTTTTCTTGTCTAATCTCAGCCTCTTAAACAAGCCAAGCCAAGCCAAGCCAAGCTAGACATCCAGTGTGAGCTGTTAGGATATAATAAGCAGCAACACCCTCCTGTATCCTAGTAACATCTGTGATTGTGTGTGTGTGTGTGTGCGTGCGTGCGTGCACACTGCTGCAGGAAGCCAGGGCTTATTTGTGAGAAGCTGAGAGAACCAGCACTTCCACCTTTCTCTCATCTGTAATCTCTCTCCTCCTGCCTCCCCCCCCCTCACACACACACACAAACACACACACACACATACACAGGCAAGTTTCCAAGAAGTGTGCTGTGGCTGCATGTGGAGTGTAGTCTCACCCAGTCATACAGCGAGTGCTGGATCATCAGATGACAGCCTTCTCACTCAGCATTAGCAGTAGCATAGATACATCGCCTGAGTGGGGCCCCACTTACAGCGAAACATCTCTGCGAGGCCTCAGAAATACAGTGAGCATATGAGTCAGTGCGGTATGACTCACCGAAATGATCAATAGTGAGAGTAAAGCGAAAAAGTCAAAGCGTTCTCCGCGCCGGCCGCAGGGAGAGCGTGAGCGAGAAGACGGGGCGATAAGGCTGAATGCACGCAGACAACAGGGTGACGTATGAAACAGTCTGCAGCTTACTGACATCCACTTCCCCTTGTAGCATTGTGTAACACCGAGATGTGAGTATCTGCGTCAGTGGTGCTCTGCAGGCTCGTGTCAAAACAGTACGAGATGCTGAAACTGGGCCGCGGCGAGTTTTGTGTCAGCGATGAGGCGGTTACATTCTTAAAAATCGGCCTCGAGAGTAAAAGACTGTAAATCTTCATCGGGAAGTGGGTTGTCCAACGACAGCAGAGTGCAGTTCAGTATGGTTTCATTCCCTGCTGATAATTTTATGGTGGAAATCCTGGCCTTGGTGAGTGTGTGAACTCAGCGTGCGTCTCGTAGCACTGACAGCAGATGACTGAATGTGTGTAGGTGTGTGTAAGTGGATGAGTGTGTGTGTCAATGTAGTAGTGGCCTTGCCTATCGTGTGGTTCACCATTGCCTGGCAGTCATGTGTGAATGTCAATTAAACCAGAGTCAGATGATAGTTCAACCGTCAACCCAGAATATTTCTCACACTGCCTTCCTTTGTTTATCTTCAGCCACTGCACCCCATTACTCTTAGATTCATTATTCATTCATGTGTTGTTTTCCCAGGCACTGCTCGCCGCACATTACTGTTGCATTCATATTCATTGCAATATTAATCACAACGCCGTACTTGAGCTGAACGGAATAAAGGACGGAATAGGAGCGATAGCCATGTAGAGGGTTCGGAATAACAGCATCAAGCTGCTTTGGCGTGTTCTTATCCAAAGAAATTGATTCCACTTTATAATTCATGAAGAGGAACGGGATGATATAGATTGCGGAGAGATTACGGACTTGAGGAAGATTAGAAAATAGGAACGCGAAAGCTTTACTTCCTCTCTCCCGTTAACTCTGGGGCTATCAAAAATCAATCAATGTACTTAGCTCTTAAAAGTGTCTGACACGATAGCTGATATGCCCGTACACCCAAAAATAGCCTCGGGGAGATGTAGGGGCCGGGGTGCAGCCTGAGAGGATGGGGCACTGACTCCTGCATGTCTCTCATCCGGGAACCCTCCATGATGTGAGGTCCTGTCACCCGATTTTTTTTTTGAAGGAATCGTTTGTATTCATAGCGGATCTCCTTATGTCTTCTTCTATGTTAAGATACAGGGGAGTTCACAGCTAGCGGCTAAGCTAACAAACAAACCAAGAAGAACACGACAGCTTCTAGGGCGTGTTGTTTATTTTATTATTTGTGCAGCAAGTTACATAGAAAATCTGTCAATTATCCAAACGGGATTCTTTCCTTTCCTCCATCGTCCCCTTTTCCTCCCTCCTCTCTTGTTTCTGCTTAAGAACCCTCTCAGGGCTTTACAATTTAAATGTGCTGTGGTGTGCAAGTCCGGCTCGCCGCCTGACTTTGACCGTGATGGCTGGCTTCTTCCAGCAAGGACAATCCCGGCCGCCTTAATTCCTCCTTTGCCACCTCACTAGACTTTTTGCATGACATCTAAGCTGTATTAACCACCGCCTCCTGACAGCCCATCAAAACACAGTTGCCTGTGCGACTCTCATCTCATTCTGCCTTTTTAAATCGAGGTTGTGCGTCCAGCTTACATATGCAGTCATGCATGGACACACACACACACACATCCACACACAAGCAGCGTTGAAAGGATATATTTAAGAGGATTTCTGATCCCGCTCAGAGAATGAGAAAAACGTCTGATCCTAGTAGTAAAATGAATGTGTACTTACAAGACATAAGCACTGGGAGGAAAATGAAAGGAATATTCACAATTTCTGGGCACATGGAGGCAGTGACTTCATCTCTCCATCTATTGATCTTGGTATTTGACAGAAAGAGAAGGATTATATGCCCCTCTCAGCACACAGGGACTATTTGCTCATTGATGCACATTGATGTTAGAATAAAAGCCAACCAGGCAGGCAGGCAGGCATCACCCTTACCATCCCCCCGTTGCCCTTCCCCCATGCAACCACCTCTTTGTTCCTGTCTTAAAGCATGAGCACCAAACCTGCCCAGCTGACAAACCCTATAACACACAACAATGATTGAGGGTCAGTCTTTAAGTTTGGCTCTCCCCCCACGATCTCCTTTCATCCTCCAAACATTCATCGGCGTCCGCGCTAACCCAAGTGACTGCAGCTACGGCAGCGCTCGCTGCTTTTCCAGATCAATTCGCTGCCCAGCTGAAGTGAGGCTCAGCGGGCTGCAGATTGACAAATTTTGCCTTGAACACTAACACAGATTGCTTTGTGGGGAGGCTGCGTTTTGCCATTCCAATTGCCTCCATGGAATCGGCTGTTATATATCTGCTCTACTTTCCACACTCTCATAGACGTGCACCTCCGGTCCTCATGCACTCCTCTTCTTACTCCACTTATTCTGCCTCCTCTTTCGACGGACAGGCTCTGATGTTATCATTGTGTCAAGAAACAGAGCGATGCAAACTAGGAGGATGTAAAAACTCTGCTGGAAGACACCTCCGGGTCATCCTCGGCTCATTCCCTATGCTCGGCCTCTCTCGGGGGTGCGACAGTCGGCATGACAGGTGGAGGAGGAAAGGCTTGTAACATGTCAACGTGCGTGTGGGGACATTCTGTAGCTTATTGGTAATGGGGAGGATGAGCACACATGCTTGGGTAACTCACAGTTGAGGCACTTTTCCGGGGAATCTGAACTAACTATTGTGAAAGTCATATTTTAGTCTTCATGTGCGTCAAACAGCTGCATGCAGACGGTCAATACGTTTCTCTTTCCAGTCCTGCACCCTGCACCCACCTTACATAGATGCCAGTTAATCAGTAGGATTGACCCAACTAGAAATCATTATTATCGTGTTTAGGATTTGGGAGTGCAAGGAATTGAAAAATGTTAAAGTAGATGTGTTGATCCATGTGAGAGGATCCTCCTGTATTTATAGCATGCAGTTCTCCCTCTGTCCTCCCCACTACCATTTAAATTTCGGCTTTTTATATGCATGCAGCTTAAGAGAGAGTCTTTGCTCTTTCGAATGGTAATTTGCCTTTTTTGTTACCTAAATGAAAGCTACAAATATTAATTTGTTGAATGTGTAAATTAAATTGTGTATGGCATGAAAGACAATGCTGATCTGAGGGTCTATTCAGTCCCCGCTCATGTAAATCTTGGCCTTGAAAATTGCATTAATAAGCTGATCACGCAGTATTTTTTGCACCTGTGTAATCCTCTTTGTGATGCATAAACGCGCAGTCGGAGGGGGATGCCGGGAGAGGGAATCAAGGTGTGCTGCGGGACAATCAAGGGAGGGATGGATTTTGCAGGGGATTTCATTGTCCTATTGTGTATATGCATCTGCCCGCATGTCTGAATGTGTGTGTGTGTGCATGGACCAGCATCCATTTCAATGCGTGTGTCCCCCATTCACCGGCCAATGTCTTATTTCTCCATATATGTGTCGTGACCGTCATTGTTTTGTATTCCCTGGCGACACGGAGCTTTTGTGATTCAAGTAGCAGGCATCGTGACTAGTGGGGCTACTGTGTAGGAGGACAGAGACAGGAATATCATGTCTGATAGCCACTACCGAGCCTAATGAAGTCAATTAGGCATATGCTGCTATTGAAACAGAGAGGTGGAAGTGAAAAGACCCAAAACAGTTTGCAGATTATATCAATTCATGCCTCCGAATGAGGAAGTTGTCCACATTGTGTGCTCCTTTAGCGCAGTCGTTTTCTTAATGTCACTCTTCTTTTCATCATTGCCCCGTCAATCATCCTCCTTCCACTGCCCTCCCGTCTCTTCTGTTACCTCAGTCTTCCCCTGTCGCTGTATATCCATAGATCTAACAGGCTGGTTATGTAAACACCACCGACGCAGGACAATTATTTTACTATTACTTGCCTTGAATTGGATCTCCTGCAAGAGGCCTGGGTGTGTGCATGTGAATGGGCTCGGTGAGGCTGACCAGTTGTTGGCACAGTTGGAACGAGGGCTGGCTTTAGCAGGAACCTGATCCTGAACTTTAACATTCTGATCCCTCTTTTGACTGAAACTATCAGATTCAGTGACGGCCAGCTGGCCGGTCGCTCCCCTCAGCCCCTTCTGTTTCTTATCAGGCAGTATTACAGATGCCCCATCTTTCTAATGGGGCCTTTGAAGAGCCCCCTGGCTGCTTTTAGGATTTGGGGCATGATGCAAGTCATTGATTTTCCCCTTCTCTGTTTTGAGAGTCTGTTATTGCATCTTTAGCTGGTATATGTCTGCACAAAGACTATCAATAGTCTCCTGGTGCGATCAAAACATCTGGGTCGATAGGCGGGTTAATAAGCAGGCTTTTGAACGCTACCTTTCACCTAGCGGTTCGACAGGTGAGCGGCAGCATTGGAGCCGTAATGCGGCTGGAGGAGACGGCTTCCTCCTCTCAAGGCTTCTCTCGCTCCACCCTACTGTCCCGCCCTCCACTCCTCCATCCTCCATCCTCCATCCTCTTTTCTCTGGCACAAAGCTGCTCAGTTGTTCATGAATGTCAGCTCGGTATTGCCAGCACCCTCTATCTTTCCCTCCCTCTCCCCCTCATCAGCCTCTCTCTGCCTCCATCACTCCTTATCTCCCAGCCTTAGTTCGCTTAGTGTGCAAAGGAAGAACGACTGCAAATGAGTTCCTTGAACCACAGGGACCCCAATAAATAAAACTGTCAGCCAGAGATGTCGAAAGAAAAAAAAAGAGGGAAGGAGCCAGAGGCATATTCTCACTGAATATTTCATCACCCACCACCTCCACCACTCCTCTGACACCCTGCCCCCACCGCCTGCATCCGCTACCCCCCTCTCCATCTCTTCTACACCCCTCCTCCTCCGACTGCCCCTTATCATATTCTCCCCCATCACTGCATAGCAACCAAACAAAATAGCACCTCCTGGATCCGGACATCCACAACAAAATGGTTGGTGGCCTCAGCTCTAGGGTCAGGTATTAAAGAGGAAGAGGAGCAGCTCTTCATCAACACCTGTAAGCCATTCAATAGACTTATTGTGACATTGCCAATGCGATTTCTGTTGAGTACGATCACTTCTATATATAATACACACCCTCCTCTTCAGGCATGACATTCTCTCCGCTGTGCAATACCAGCGTTTCTGCCTCAGAAAGGAAACAATGAAGCACTGGTGTCTCTGTCGGCCTTAACAAAACAAAAGTGAGGCCCTCCACTCTCCTCGTCTTCTGTCTTCTCATAACAAACCACCACAGACAGCCTTAAGTTGCTTTTGTGAAGGTTCGGAATTTATCGAGTGCGCTGCGAGAAGCGATGTGGAAGAAAGAAAAAAAAAAAGAAACAAATGAAGAGGAGGAGGGTTGCAGACTTAAAGAAATGCCTAGAAGCTCTCTTTTGTTTGCCTGTGATGTTCCAGAAAGCTCTATCTTGTGTTTGTCCTGACGTCAATGCTAGCCAGCCACATTGGCTGTCTTGGCTGTGCTCCTGAGAGCAGACAGGCATGTTTGGACTGGAGCTGAGCTGCGAGCTGAGACCTCTGGGAATCATTTGCTAGCCAGCTCTCCAGCACTAGAGAGACCCTTCCCCCATACCCTACACACACATAAATGTACTCTCAACACACTCCCTCCCCTTGTCTTTCTCCCGCAGTCTCTGTCCGTCTGGAAGAGGCTTGTTGTTACACGATCACTCTCGCCAATCTCGCCTCTGGCAGGCAGACTGTGCTGTATCATCCTCCGCCTCCTCCCTTCCTCCAGGAAACGGGCCCCATTTCAGGTGTTCCACTCCACAGCCCCCGGCTGCGGCTACACAAGCTGTTCGCCCTCCTTTTCAGGGTCTTCAGGAGTGTTGGGGAAAATAGCGTATCAGTGGAAAATGATGAAGCTCTCCGTTTGAAGCCGTGGAATTCCACACCTGATGGTTTACTCCGGCTGTTTTCTGTGTAAAGAAAGAAGATTAGGGGGGGGGGCGGTTAGATTGTATTTAACCTGCAAATGACATCTCTATGTTTAGGTTGGATTTGGGGTTTGAATTCATGAGACCCCATTGGAGGCTCGGTTAAAGAATAGAAGATCTCTGCATGCAGTTCTCCACTAACTGTCTAACAGACTAAGTGGGAGCTCATGTGAATAACTTTTAAATTGTCTCCATGAGTCAAGACTGAGGCTTCAGACCAGGAGTGACAAGAATCGACCGGAGGCGGGAGCGTGCGAGGGACGAGACTTGTTCGTCTTGAAGGTTAATTTGAAGCTTGACACGCGGCGTTGAGAGCTCATCAGGAGCACACGAGTTTCATCTTTGTGGTATTGAATAATCCACACTGGTTATTATAAGAGTAATCAAGCCTCCTCTGTTTCTCCTACTGTCACTCACTGTCAGTCTTGTTCTCTCCGTCGGGTCTAACACGTGCTTCCACGGGCCTTGTTTAGACGTTAAACAGCAGCGTTGATGAGCCTATCTATAGATGAGTCTATATCTTCATGTGTAATGTGAGGGCAGGACAAAACAAACAGACGCTCGCTTCTCAGAAGTGTCTCAAACCATCTTCCAGCCTCTATTTGACTAATCTCCGGGCTGCCGGAGTCCCTCAGGGCCTCCGACTCTGTGATAGTGTCGGTGTGTGTTTTGGGTTGGCAAACTGCCGACTCATTCAGCTGACAGCTGTCACTCAGTCAGCGTCACCTCCCCCTCTTTCTTCTGTTTCTCTGCCTTGCACCCCACCCACCTTTGGGATTCGGCCTCCCCCCCCGAGGTCTCAAACCGACGTGCACACATCTTGTCTATCAGGTCACAGGCATCTTTTTGTATGTGGAGTTTCCAAGAGCCGTCTCATGTAGCGCCCTACCCTGTTCTCCACCTACTTCACACCCGGCCTTGGGCTCGCTGAGTTTGTTGTCTTACCACAACAAGGTTTATCATGACGGGTGTGGACTGTTTCAACAAGGCATTGACAAACTATGTTTACACTCCCAAAAAAAAAGGCTGAGTTTCTGTTTGAAGTCTCTCTTATGCTGATTCCGGCTGCTTTATCTGTGGATTATTCCCATGTTGAACCTGCAGCCATTAGATCATCCCAACCTCCTCGTCCTTTCACCTGCGTGTCCTCTCCCTCCATCCTCTTTTCCACACCGGGTCAATACCAGCGTGCAAAGGTCACCCTGGTAACAGGGAGGCAACGGTCGATAGAGAAATAAATAAGCAGAAGAGAAGAGAGAGAAGTGATGGAGGGCAGAGCCCGGTGATTCACAGGGTTAACTACAGGCCAACATCTAACAGGCAAAATCTGCAGGGCCTCCACTCTCTGTTTCTGTCTATATACGTATGCCTCCATTACTTGTTTTCCTCTGCTTTGCCATTTCTCATCCACTCTGTATTCTGTCCTCCTTGCACTCCCCTCATGTGGCGTTTCAATGCCCTTTCTGTCTCCCTGCCTCCCTCCCACCTTCTCAGGGGACTGAAAACACACAGGCAGCACTGGTTGTTGAATCCGTTCTGGACAGGGGCATTAATTTGTATTTGCTTGTGTTGATTGTTTCTGTTTCCTTCTATTTATGGAGAACTTGAGGCAGCCGAGTCTTAAGACTCAAAGAAGCATTCTGACCCCTGAATGACTCACTGCAATGCACACACACACACTCGCACACACACACACACTTCTGCAGTGAGTGTCAATACGAAGCAACAGAGCCACGAGAATGAAGGGGGGGGGGGGGGGGGGG
>CAAKHC010003876.1:2002-12756 GCA_901007825.1 Macroramphosus scolopax | reverse complement strand
TACTTTCATTTCCATGATTCATTCACACTTGCTTCATTTCAGACACACACACAAACACAAACACAAACACAAACACAAACACAAACACAAACACACACACACACACACACACACACACACACACACACACACACACACACACACACAGACCTGACGCAGAACGGAATCAGGTGTATATTCTGCGTCCTAAATATAAATGATCAGTTAGTAGAATATTAGGAACAATTGGGAGAGGATCATTTCTCAAAGGGGCCTAAATAACTTCCAGCAGAATGCTACTAAAGACTTCTCTAAACTGTTTTAACAACGTATTCAACTATCAATGACATCAAATGAGAGGAAAACGGCTGATCAAATTTGAGACTTCTTACACATTCCCAGGGAACTCTGACGAAGGACGCCATGACACCACCACGTCATTCTGTGGAGGAAAAGAACATTTAGAGTGAGTGACAGTTGTCTGTGTGATGTTTGGTAATCAATGTGGTCCATTGTTACAGTTTGGAGTGAAACACTAGCTATTCCTGAGGTAGAGTGTTTCCATCCTCAGCTCCTCCAGACGGTGTCAAAGTGTCCTTGAGCAAGGCACTAAACACCTTATCGCTCTTTATGTTGTTGAATCAGAGCATGAACATAAGTGAATGTGTTGGCAGCTTTACATCTTCTGCAGACAGTGTGGGATTGTTGTGAGGCAACATTGAAATGCACTTTAATTACTGTGATGGTAGAATGTTGCTATATAAATGCACCATTTATCATTTACAATATTGGGTCTCTCTCCAATCTAAGTATACCAGAGAGGCCTGATAGCTGACAACAGTCACAACAACTCTTTCTGCTGCAGAAAGGATTGTCTCAGAAATAATAAACAAATTTGTTCAAAATGAGTTTTAAGTCACAGATATGATTATATATCAGCTTTAAATTCTGAACCATGTTCACATTTGGAATTTGACAAAATTAAGATTAGAAATAAATACACAAATAAAAAATGCCAAATTCTAAAGTGGTGATGTAACCTGAGTCTTTTTTTATATCTACTTCCTATGTTTCCCCTTCTGGGGGGTTTTGGAGGGGGAGGGAGGTCTAAATGATTTATAGGGACACAGTGCTGCAGAAGAAAAACATTAGTTGTGAATGTCAAAAGAAAAAGGGGTTTATTTCCGTCACTGTCAACTCAATGAACCTAAAGCATTTTCAATTAGGAAGTTTCGTTATCTATAACAGAATATATCAGGAATGTCGAGCAATTTCATACCAAACAAAACATTTACCGATTTCTTGCAGACTTTCCAGCCGGATTCATCCCTCTTGTAGCTCTGCAGACGCTCGGCCACTGCCTTCGCTTTATGTTCATAATCCATGTCAGTGTGTTTGAATGACCGACAGTAATTCAGTAACCTAATTCACTTTGCAGGCTAGCTGTCGTACAGTGGCTAACACACGATACAGTTACTAATCTACTGCAAGGAAAAACGAAGCAACACTGAAATTAGCTTTTGATTTCTATATGTGACCAAGTGCCGCAGTGGAAAGTCTCCGACCTCAGTAGATGGATCGGATCCAGCCCAGGTGAGCGAGCCTGGCCGCTACACAGCTAGCGCTAGCCAAACTGAGTCAGAGGGGATGTACGATACCCACATCGTTTCCCCCGCAGCGGGCGAGTCAGCAGGTAAACAGAAAACAACACAAACAACTGCGACATATAACGTTAACTGTTATAAGCCATTTGTCTTAGGTCCGAGCAACAGCACTCATCTGTTCCAGTTAAAAACATAAAAAACACTTCTGCCAAATCAAGCAGAAAAAAAACGCTACTTCCGGTGGCACCTTTCAAACGAAAAACATCAATGACAAAAGTCTGCACTTCCCCAAACATCAGACTAACTCCAGATGTTATTTCGGTTTTATTTGATATTTAGTCATGTATTTAACATATTTGTGTGACGTTATTTGATTCTCTTCAAATATTTACTTCTTCAGCGAGTTTCACACATTTCATTTTGAAGGCAGCCCTCTGGTTATTTTTCCTCTGATCTGGTTGGTTTAACCCACCTGCGACAGGAACGTTCTCTTGGGGCAGAAAAGCAAGCCGGGAATTGTAGTAGCACCCTAATTCCAGCTGCAATGAGGCTGACTCAGAGCAGGTGACAGCTGTTTTATTTATGGAGGTTACAAGGGAGCATTTAATAGTTCTCAGTGTACTTTGATATTATTGTTACACACTCGTACAATCAGTATAATAATGATACAAGATCACATATAAGAAAACAAAATGCACATACTTTGTGGTGTCAATTTACCCGTTACAGCATATGATCTTAAAACAATACATCATTTTAGCAAAGATGTCATACATTGGAACAGACCAGGTCATTTGACTCAGAAATGTTTAAATCATAGTTTGTTTTGGACTTCTTTTTGGACAGCTTTCCTTCCTTGCTGTCAGACTTGAGATAGCGCTCCTTGTTGTGGATGACCTGAATGTACTGGTCAGTGCTGCTGTTCTGCTGGTCACTGCTGGAGGCCAGGGAGGCGGAGTCTGACTCACTCAACGGAGGCTCCAGCTTCGGTCTTGCCTTGGGCTTCACATAAGACTCCATATGCCTGGTCCTTGCTGGGGACTGACAGTGTCTTCCTGGAGAATGAATGTGGCGCCTGGTTCTTACCAGAAGGGGATCTGCACCTCTTACATTGTTCTGGGACCGGGAGTGTGACTTTGACTCTCTCAAGTACATTTCTCCTTCACCTTCCTCCTCCTCATCCTCCTCGTCTTGGGCCCCATACCTTCCTCCAGCTGCGTGGATGTCTTTAGACGTGGTTATGTGGCTCTCTACATGGCCACCGATGTAGAAGTGTGCTGGCTGGTGAAGGTCAGAGAGGGAGCGTGGTCGATTGGCCTTCTCCACTGACATCCTTTCCCTGCATTTCCCCTCTTCCTCCTCGTCTTCCTCTTCGCTCAGATGGGGTTGGGATGGGTGTGACCTGTGGTGATGTGGTTGATGGTGGGGGTTACGGGGCTTGAAGCGTTTGATGTTACGTGGGTACAGCTCAAGGATCTCTGCAGGCTCCTCCATAAAGTAATGGCGTGGTATCCGTGTGGCCGAGCGCAGCAGCTTCTTCCTGGGCTCACGCTCATTGACTATGACGTAGCGGGTGGTGTGACCACAGCGTCCTCCGTAACTCTGTGCACTAATAATCCCTGCAGCTTCCACAGGATGTATGGAGCACAGGGTCTTTCTGTACAGGGGGTCAGAGTGGATGTTGTCAGAATAACGAGCTGGGGGATTGTTCGTCATGCGGTGGTAAGACTTGGACTTGAAGGCACCACTAGGGCCGCCAAGATAAGGTGGGGGCCTGTTATGAGGAAGAAGAACAAATGAGAACCAGATTGCACGATTATAAGTAATCGTTATCATTGTTGTTCGGTTATCATTTTATAATGCTGTTATAAAGCAAGGTCAGATCCACCAGAACATAATAATCAGGTTGTTAACACAATAATCACTGAGATGGACACTTGCACAGGTTTTAAAGTACTGAAATGAACAGAAACCTAAAGCTTCTGTATGATCTCTAAAATATTCACTGGTGGTGTGATGATAGCTTTGTGCAGAATTGGCTCAATCATGCTTCAAACGGAGGCTGTCCTCCTTAAAGCCAGTATTCAACAGGTTTCTATTTGACCTTTCTCATGCCAAAAAACATTTCCATAACTTACAAGTGTTCAGTGCTTCCCAACGAACATTATTCTTGTCTGGAAAGAAATCTGAGACAGCATTTGGAAAGCTCTCTGCAGAACTTTGATTCAGATATAAATACATATTAGGGCTGAAGAACTAGTGGATTTTATATCACGTTGCATTAGATTTGAAGGGCAGTTTTCAAATTGAAGAGTCAATTCAAATAATAATTGTGCGACAGGGGAAGTTCTAATTTTCCCCGAATGAAGCTTGGAGCCCCTCAAGTGACATGGGGTTTGTTTTTAATGTTTCCCACAGACCCTCCAGTGCACCTGAAACGTTCCCGTACATAAACGATCTTGTGCTGGTCAAGCCAGTCTCAACTTTGAGAAAACAAAATGACAGCTGGCCATTGATAAATGTCCTGTCCCACATACTGTCCTCACAGCTGAAGAGACATCTGATCATATTTAAACATGGAGAAGACAACAGCTGTTCAAGAGAACAAATGAACTAACATTGAATTTGGCATTGAGCCCATAAAAACGTGACCTTATACTTGGTTTGAGTTTTCTTTCTTTTGGTTTCTTCACAATATTCCTATTTTTCTAGGGTAGCAGGGCAGTAACGCTGCAGTCTGCTGCTGAATCTGAACACTAAAGTTCTCAGAGGTCATACAGCTTCCGACTGGATTCAGATTAGAATGAAAAAGAAATGTCCCTTTAGGGGCTCCGAAGACGGATTCCTGTGACGTAATCGTTACTTCCTTTGTGAACGTAAAGTTACTTGCTCACTGTATTTATTTTCCATTATAACTTTCATATATTCATAATGCACAACATTCCCCTGACTGGCTGAACCAATATATGAGTGTGTGAGACCTGTTAGGTGGTTGGTGCTCCGGCCGGTGTTTCTGCACTTTGGATCCAGACGGGCTTCGGGAGGGTCTGGCCACGCCTCCTCCGTTCAGGTCTGCTCTCGATGCCGACTGAGTGATTGTGCGGATGCTGTTACTACGATGAACAGGAGACTGAAAGTTGGTGACGCTGCCGTTCCGTCGTGGAGAAGGAGAGTGGACGGAGGCCTCCTGACTCGTGATGTCACTCTCCTGCTCATCCGGCCTTTGGTCCTCCACAACCTCTGTAGTCTGCAGTCTCGCTGAGAACGGGTTGAATGTCACAGGGTCAGGGGTCACACCTCTACACCAAAATCTAACACAGGGGACCTGAATGAACACCAAGGAGATCTACTTCACCTGCAGCCATCTGGAAGACTTTCTTCTTGTCCTCCGTGCGCTCCTAAAAGGGTTCAAACAGAATCCACCCAGAGACCGACAGCATCAGATACCAACACATGGAAATGCAGTTTATTCCAGCCGTTATAAAGTGTACAAAGTGTTTGACCCACGTTGTCTCAATCTGTGTCCTCTACTTGTACGTGTAAATAACAGGAATATATGGATAAAGAAAGGTTGGAGTTTGCATCCTACCACCTCATATCCAAAACATGTATTGTCATTATCATTGTCATTATATTTCATTCTAGTTGTTTGTGTCTGCTGAGAGTCGACTTCTGTCTCCTACTTCCGTCAGTCAGCATCCACTCATACTGTGCATTGTTAACCCTTCGCATCAATACAGCAACTGTAACAGGGTCAATCAAAGACCGTCAAACTTCAACTCCTCCCTCAGAGAGTCAGACACTCGGAGTTGTTCTGTGGTGTTGCTGTTCTGTACATGTGACATCTATGACTGGTCTGTCCGTCCTTTCACCTCTGTTATTTGGGGCAGTTCTTCCTCACATGAATGGAGGGACGGAGGAGGTCGTACTCTCCATGGAGACATTTCCTTTGTGATTCTTTGAACGTGATTGTATTGTGCTTTATTGTAATTTGGTGTTACATCCCATACGTGGAAATTTATTTTAATGTTTCTTGTGATTTAGTGATGTGATTTTTGGGAATGGTACATCATCTTGTGCTGGCCATTTTAAAAGTAGCCAAGAAGGTGTTGGTACGCCTCCTCTAGTTACACACATGATGTTCAGTATAATACAGAACATGCAGGAAGCAAAAAGCAACTACTGTATGTGCCAGAAACGGCAAGCAAAGTTTCAGTTCTGCCACCGATCAATAAAATAAGTGACAAATTCTTCTCTCAAACACTAACAAGGGTCCGAAGCTGACTGATTATTTCTGCTCCTGCTTGAGTCCTGTTTGGACCCCGGTCAATCCTCCTGTCCTATCACTGCCAGCCATTACAGAGTTAACCCAGGTGCTGCCTATACTGACGTGTGGAGGTACAGAGTGCACATACGCAGTAATTAAGACACTTGTGGTGACATCTTTCACACAGCAGTCGGTTCAGAGACTCACAGTCTGAAGCTGCATCCTCAGCTGGTTGTTAGTGAATTTGAGGGATCTTGCAATGGCCTGGAGATAATATATCAGCATGCTGGAACACACAGAGGCACCCCAAAGGTCAGAATAACAGTTGGATATGCAACACGTTTAAGTCTGTGTGTGTGTGTGTGTGTGTGTGGTCTTACAACAACAGCAGCAGTGCCGGTAGCACCACCACAGGGCTGGTGAGGTAACTCATCACTTTACTGAACCAGAGGGGGAAGTCATTCGTCACTGTCTCTGAGATGATGTCATAAATCTTCTCTTGACCACTGCAAAACATTTATGCATTTGTGTTCACATCTAGAAACAACAGAGGCATTTGACGTCTGACCAACGATGATACGCAGCTGCAGCTTGAAGGTCTTCCTGACGTTTGGTGACGGCTGTGATTGCAGAAACGGAGGACTAACCAATGAGCTAAGGCATTTCCCTAAGCAACCCTGTCATTTGCAGCACCCTTCCCCCAACTAATTAGTATTTTACAGCAGCTTAATATGAAAGTTAAAAGCTTAAGTGAGCTACTTTGTGAGAACCAGTTCTCCTGCAGACACATCTCGTGTCAGGATGAACTGAAGAGACTGGAGATGAAATTTAATCAAATCAATCAGTGAAGAATTCTTTAAAGCAGCAAACAATTTTGGTGATGGAGAATTAAATAAATAGCACCTTTACCTGAACGGTCCACAATGCTGTGACGGTCTGTATCTCACGATGGCGAAGATGGTTGGCAGCATACACAGGAACAGCATGAACAGCAGCATGGCCAGGTAGAAGTTATTGGATCTGAAGAACAAGCATACATGCAAAGTTCACCTCCAATCAACATCCTGAGGCAAATACAACAACAACAAACAGCAGCAACATTGACTTGAACTGCTTCTCCAAGTCCAAGTCTGCAAGCGACTGAGACTGCAGTGACCATCGGTCTCTGAGGTAAGAGACCTACGACAGAACCAGCCAGCTACCTCGTCTACCTGGGACTCTCTTGTCTCATGGAACTCTAGCCAGCAGCTTGCAGGCTGCTGATGATGATTAAGGGGAATCTTCATCGTCTAAATATTTTCTTCATGGCACAATAGTGGAAAGCCTTCCTTACCCGTGGTTACCAAGCAACAAGAGCCACAGAACTGACTTCAAAACCCAAACTTACTGGTAACTAGAAAGATGAACAGAGGAGCCTCCTGGTCCCCCTGACCTGCATCTGACCTGCATCTGACCTGCATCTGACCTGCATCTGACCTGCATCTGACCTGCATCTGACCTGCATCTGGATCACACAGGAACCAGAACATCTTCCAACCTTTCCAAATGAACTGTTGAACCAACAACAACTTGGTAACTACTGGGCCGAACTAGCACAGCAGGATGAATCATTAGATGTTTTAATGCACCCATGTGTCCTTGGAATAACAAGACACTGCCCACCTCAACCCTGTAAAGAACCGTCAATACTTGCCTTCATTTATTTATGATTCAGAGCTCCAAATTCATAGTTGGTGTATTTTACAGGAGTGAATCAGTGAAATGTCTCCATCCCTGTATTTCAGGGAGGGGCCCAATGTGGATTTAATACAAATTAAATCCCATTAGTTAATATGATTAACTAAAATAGTGAATCATATTAATCATATAATCGTATTACTTCTCATCATCCAAATTCAACAGCTACATACTGTATATATATATATATATATATATATATATATATATATATATATATATATATATATATATATATATATATATACATACAGGCAACAGGTTCTGGATCTGTATTCCATATATAATTCAAATGTTTTGGGGGAAAAGGACTCTGAACTCTGTTAGATCTATATCTTCTGAAGAACAGCCAACCTGAAACTCCTCCTGTGGATATTAAAACAGCCCGTGATCAGAAGCAATAAAGCTAATTAACACGTCGGATGTTGTTGGTGTAGTCCGGGACAGAACCAGCAGCTGTGCTCTCCGTTCCAGGCAGCCAAGCGTCTCCGCACTAATTTGAAGCGGTTATGTTGAGGAATGGAAGGTCTCGCTTTCAGCAGAACAACCATTAACGGTGCACATGAGCGGTTCTCTCAGCCGTACAGTGGACTGTGGGTGCTTTCTATTTTACAGCACCACATCTGGGAGTGACTGATAAGCACTAAAAAAAGCTACGGCAGACTCGTTACATAAATCAGACGAGGCTCGGAGCCTTCAGGGGGTGTGTGTCTGGGAGTACGATAAAGATGCAGTAGGACACAGATTTCTTGCCATCACCACAGAGCTGGAAAATTAGAGCAGATGAGGAGACGAGACTGAAAATCCTGGTTGATAACATGAGCTGTTGTGTAGCTTTATGACAGAGAGGATCACAGTCACACACTGCAGAGCTCCATCATCCATGCAGGGGAGAGAGTGGCGTAACACACAGGCAGTCAGGCGTCCTCTCATTCTGTGTGTGTGTGTGTGTGTGTGTGTGTGTGTGTGTGTGTGTGTGTGTGTGTGTGTGTGTGTGTGTGTGTGTGTGTGTGTGTGAGACCTTTATGTCCTGTGAGTGTTTGATCCTAATGCACGGCCCCTTTTTTCTTTTAAACAAAAAGCATTATGATCATATTTTTAGGTTCATTTAAAACCACAGTTCCTTGACTTGACTCCTTAAGTTGAAGAGCATTAGGATCTATAATATCAATAATGATGAAGAGCATTAGGATCTATAATATCAATAATGATGAAGAGTATTAGGATCTATAATATCAATAATGATGAAGAGCATTAGGATCTATAATATCAATAATGATGAAGAGCATTAGGATCTATAATATCAATAATGATGAAGAGTATTAGGATCTATAATATCAATAATGATAATAATGATGAAGAGTATTAGGATCTATAATATCAATAATGATGAAGAGCATTAGGATCTATAATATCAATAATGATGAAGAGCATTAGGATCTATAATATCAATAATGATGAAGAGCATTAGGATCTATAATATCAATAATGATGAAGAGCATTAGGATCTATAATATCAATAATGATGAAGAGCATTAGGATCTATAATATCAATAATGATGAAGAGCATTAGGATCTATAATATCAATAATGATGAAGAGCATTAGGATCTATAATATTAATAATGATGAAGAGCATTAGGATCTATAATATCAATAATGATGAAGAGCATTAGGATCTATAATATCAATAATGATGTAATGATGAAGAGCATTAGGATCTGTAATATCAATAATGATGAAGAGCATTAGGGGCCACCCACAACACCGAGATAATTAATGAGAACTACAACGATAATGATGCTGTACACTACAGCTGTGTTGAAGTCCCAAAGACGGTTATTATAGTAATAACAACAATCATTATTTATCTGTTTATCTGTTTTATGTTATAATACTAAATCAGTGTCAGAAATATTTTTTTTCTAAGGAAATAAATGATAATCCAAAGAAAATTTGTATTCAATTAAATCCGGGCTCTTCGAAAAAGTATATTTTAAGAAGGGACTAAAAAGGAGCCTCATCAGAACTGACTTCACTACTCTGGTCTGGACTCCACCTGCTCCGCCTGCTCCACCTGCTCCACCTGCTCCGCCTGCTCCACCTGCTCCACCTGCTCCGCCTGCTCCGCCTGCTCCACCTGCTCCACCTGCTCCGCCTGCTCCACCTGCTCCACCTGCTCCACCTGCTCCACCTGCTCCACCTGCTCCACCCTAACATGAGCCTCACCAGGACGTGTCCCGTCCCTGCACCATCACAGCACAGCTTACATTAAAGTGTTCTATCCAGCCGTCTGCGTCTGCGTCTGGACTCCAGTGTTCCTCACACAAAGACGGTCTCAATGGAAGTCCAAAAGAATTTCAGATTCTGCTTTGTCGTTTGTTGTAAAAAACTATTTGGTGACATCCAGCAACTTATTAACATCTAAATCTATTTTAAAAAGCTTTTACTATACCTGTTCTAAGCAAACATTGTGTGAAACTGCCTCCAACTTTTGAACATAGACTTAGAACCAACAGAGTTCTGTAGAAATCAACATTGAAACCAAAAAAAAATATATTCATCATGTCATATATTCATCATGTCATATATTCATCATGTCATATATTCATCATGTCATATATTCATCATGTCATATATTCATCATTCCCTTTGATTACTACTTACATTTCTTTATTTGGGGACATTGGGGTAATTATTTCTCTTCATCAGAGGTATGTGTGTGTGAGTGTGTGAGTGTGTGAGTGTCGGACCTGGATGCTCTGAACACCTGCTGGTGGGGAACGTTGCAGGTGAGGACGGCCCAGCTCCTCAGATACATCAGACCAATCAGCTTCAACACGTTGAAGGCAGGAAGACACGGGGAGAAGAAAGCTCCCATCCTGTAGGGGATGCACACACACACACACACAGACACACACACACAGACACACACACACACCACACACACACACACACACACACACAGACACGACACACACACACACAGACACACACACACACACACACACACACACACACACACACACACACAGACACACACACACACACACACACACACACACTGGGTCACACCCTATAAAAGACGTTCATTACATTCATGGCTGTGAGACGACGTGTCTGAAATGAGTTGAGTAAATAAAGTGTGGCTGGACAAAGAGGTTCAGA
>CAAKHC010003875.1:24210-49163 GCA_901007825.1 Macroramphosus scolopax | reverse complement strand
GATTACTGTATACATATGTGATAGTTCAGTGACACTGACAAACATACTTTCTACTTGTCCCTCTAGGGGCCCCAAGGCTACAGTGGAGAGAAAGGCAGCAAAGGGGAGCTGGGTGAGTGGGTAAGAGTTGCTTTGATTTCCAGTGTTTAAATGAATGTACCTACATATTTAACCGTCTAATCCAACAGCTTCTAACGATCTGCCTGTCAATATACTGCAGGATTGGAGTTTTCTTTCCGTCTTAATCCGTCTTTTCTCTACCTCCAGGGTTATGAAGGGGAGGCTGGACCACAGGGAGATAGAGGGGTAAAAGGAGACAAGGTCAGAAACAGCATCCACTGCACATTGATTTATGTTCCTGAAGGGAGGTGGCTTATGTCTTTCTAATTCCTCCGTCTTTACATAACCAGGGAAATAAAGGCGTCAGAGATGTCGTTGGACTTCCTGGCTACATGGTAAGCTGGGACGCCGTAACTATACAAGACAAGCACACAAAACGATTTTACTGGTAAACTGAAAATGATCAATTGTTGGACGACTTTGCTGTGTTGTCAGGGAGGGCCTGGAGCCAGGGGGCCTCGAGGTTTCCCTGGACCACCTGGACCACTGGTCAGTGCCAGACAGCTAACTGGATTATCACATACATAAACTAAGCTTTTGTAGTTTTTAACGATACTTGTATTCTGGTTTGGTTCCAGGGAGAGATTGGAGCTCTAGGCTTTGGCGGACCACCAGGACCTCATGTAAGTTGTTAAATAACATCTGTTATTCCACATTAAAGTATTCATCAATGATTCATTAAAAAAAACACGATTATATTTCTACTCCTCAGGGAATAATCGGCCCCAGAGGAGTGAAAGGTGTTTTAGGAGTAAATGGACCTCCAGTAAGTAAACAACAAGTATATTAAGATTAAAATTGAGTGATATGATATTCATGAAATAATTGTTTGATGTTGTCAGGGTCAGCACGGTGAAATGGGCCTCGGAGGAGCAGCTGGGCCGCAGGTGACCGAACACTTTTCACACTTAAATTACAATAATGATAAGCAAATGGCTTTAGCTGACTAGTATCCACATGTGTTGCTTCAGGGGGAGCCTGGTCCTGATGGAACTATTGGGCTTCCTGGCGTTCGTGGCCCTCAGGTACAACAAGGAGACAGTATCTGAAGGATTTAATTCCACACTTCTTTAGAACCAGTTTCGTTGGGCTATAGTTATCTCATCTCGATTTCATTTTATGAAACAATTGTGTCAAGCAAAACATTTATTCACAGGGAAACCCAGGACCTGATGGACCCCCTGGTCTTAAAGGAGAGCCTGTAAGTACACTTATAAAAGGAAAAAACAAAGGCTGTTAACGCAGAAGTGACTTTCAACCGACATTTCTGTGTCTGTGCCTTCACCAGGGTGTTCCAGGAGATGAAGGAGCAATAGGGGAGCCGGGACCACCTGGACTAAATGTAAGACAACTATAATATTTTGAAGATTATGTACAACATTAACATTAATTCCCCTGATTTTTCTTCTTCTCTTTCACATTTCAGGGAGCCTATGGGAATCCAGGAGTGCCTGGACCCTCAGGTGATCCCGTAAGATTATTTAAAGCAATTTCATTATTGACTGCGACTACAATGTTTAACCCACGATGCTTCACATTATTGAATGATACCATACAGAGAGATTTATGGAATTACATTATCATGTTGCACTCCTGTTGATGTTTTTAACCAGAGCTAAATGTGCAGCTTTTTTTGTGTGTATATGTGTGTTTGTGGGCTTTTCTTCATCAGGGGGCTAAAGCCAGGCGAGGTGAGAAGGGTGATCTCGGATTTAAGGGAGATCTGGTGAGTTTGATCCTTCTTGTCTGACCGATCTGTTGGCTGTTGATCAAATCATCGACCAGCTCTGTAATTCAGTTCAACATCTTGTGTTTGCACACAGGGACCCCCAGGGCCTCAAGGTAAACAGGGATTAAAGGGGCGTCGAGGCCCGTCTGGACTTGAGGGACTTGGAGGAGAAACAGGGCCTGCAGGTCTTGCTGGACCCAGCGTGGGTGACATAAACATTACAAAGAAGACATTTGCTTATTGCACTATAACAACTGTGAATCAAGTTCTGTCTTGTACCTGCTTCTGTCATTGCAGGGGTCTGATGGCATCCTGGGAGAGCAAGGGAAGCAGGGCAAAGACGGACCTAAGGTGTGTTGGAGAAAGTTGTGACAATCATGACTTGAAGGATCTTTCGAGATATTTTTTGTGACATGCGTCTGCACGTGCACGTATGTTTTTGTAGGGTGATCGAGGGCCGACCGGTATTCAAGGTTTACTTGGGCCTCGAGGAGACAAGGTAGGACAACGACTGAGTGTGTTATGATGGAAGTCACGTGGAAGTCACGTTTATAGATAAGTCATTTCCATAGTTGCACCTCCTGATGATTGATGGACATGTAATTCACTGCAGACACAAATACATAGCAACATACAAAATACCACAGGTATCAGTACATCCTTTGTACTGACAGCGTCTGAGCTGCTTAATTATTTCACTTTGTAATTATCATAACGGCCTCATATGAAGTAATAACGTCCTTATTCATCTTGTCCTATAAAGGGTCGAGAAGGTCGCACAGGGTTTTCTGGAATACCCGGCCCTTTAGTGAGTATGAATGAGTTTACAGTGTTAATTATTACGATTAACTGATACCAATGATGTACTCATGTGTTCTGCTTGCAGGGAGAGATGGGAAAACCTGGAGAAGGAGGACCTGAAGGAGAACCTGGTATAAAGGTTCCTATATGTCTAAGCTTCTTATTCTGACTCCAGTTCAAATGTGTATCACTATTAATATTCGCCGGACTGGTCTTTTCAGGCAATCATACAGATGGCAAAGTATCTCATTTGATATGTGGAAGATGTTGGGATGATGGGAGACGTGGTCCCATCTTGAAAATAAATGTTTTTCACAACATTATCACAACGATCGCACCTGCCACATCTTAAAGTTCCTTTTCTGTTTATTCATATTGGTCTATTCTGCTGAAACTACAAAAAACATGATATTTTATGCCTCTTAAATTGCTGCTAATATGAATGTTAATGAGGCCATTTGACTTTTATGTGTAAACTGTTTGTGTAGGGAATACCAGGAGTCCCCGGCCTGAATGGACATAAAGGCGTTAAGGTAATGTTGTAAGATGTAAAAAGGTAAACTTATTATCATCTCTCCATCCACAAGAGCAACACTCACTGATGAAAAAGCAAATTATTTTAAATGATCTGTGTTTCCCTCTTTAGGGACTTCAAGGACATTTGGGAACCAGGGGACAGGATGGAGCTCTTGGACTCATGGTAAGACCAACCATAATCAATATTACTTGTATTTCTGAATGTCCAAACTAAGAACAGTATAAAAGTGGACGTAGCCACGATGACATCACCAATTGGTTTGTAGGTGATGTAGCCGCTATTTGAAGCCTTGAGTTTGTCATTTTGGCCATCGTCACCTTATTTTTTACCATATTTGGACAAGATGTTGGGGCTGTAGCGATGTGCCTGTACCCTGGAGTATTTATGTCAGTGCGTAATACATACTGGATTGTATTGAATACACAGATAAGGATAGGAAAATTACTTAGATTTTTCTACTTCCTAAGGCACTTTTATTGTGATGACCAGTTACAAGATAAATGTTGCAACAAAATGTTAACATCTTTCCATTAGGGCCCCACTGGTGCGACTGGAACGAGTGGGGACACCGGACCTCCAGGTCCCAAAGTGAGTGTACGCCTCTGCAATAAACACTGAACAGGTAAACCTACTAGCACTTGTGATCTGTGTCACAAAAACATCCTGCTGAACATTTTCCACAGGGATTGCTTGGTGTGACAGGAGCTGCTGGCCTGCAGGGACCAGTAGGGAAGAATGTGAGTCCTCATCATTTGTTTCATGCAGCTTTATTCAATCACAGAAAAGAAATATTGAAGGTTTTTTTAATGCTCCCTCACACTTTTAGGCCACTGAGAAGTCTAAATAACATAAGTATGTGATGCTTATGAAAGATATAAGTTCTGATTGCTGTGTTACTGTGTCAATTTCCAGGGAGAAGCAGGAAGTAGAGGATTGAACGGCTCACCAGGAAAGCCTGGACAAAGAGTGAGTTGCTAGCATAGCATAACATCTAAGGAGGCAAATTATTTGAAATAAAAGGTTCTCCAAAACAAATTAACATTTAATATTGAAAACATGGGAATAGTGTAATAGTGTAATGCTGATACTTTGATAGTAGCTCTAATAGCAATGAGAATAAATGAATACTGGTTTCCTTTAGGGTATAAAAGGGAAAGACGGCATCAGAGGACGACCAGGGAGCGAAGCAGTAAAGGTAACAGCTACGTCAAAGCTTCATATTCACTCAGTATTTACACATCAATTAGTGTTATCAATAGTTTATATGACATGTTGCAACATTCTGTCATGTTGGTCAAATCCTTTTACTTAGTTGCATGATGTTACATGTTACATTCTCTTTTATTGTGAAGGGCAAGAGAGGCGAGAGAGGACAGACGGGGAAACAAGGATCCCCAGTAAGTCATTTAGTCCACTGGTTTAGTTCATAAAGTGTCAATACTACATTTTTATATCATTGTATATCAATACACTGTGTAAATCTCACTGTCAACTCTTTGCCATCCTCCAGGGAGAGATGGGCATGCCTGGACCACAGGGATACAAAGGACCTACTGTATGTTCATAACATATTATATATTGTATGAATAATATATTCTATATTGTACTTTTTTTACCTTTCTATGGCATCCGGGATCTGTACTTATTCCAACAAAAAGATGGGCTGGAGACAATCTACTGCAGAAAACCCAGTTCTATCAAAATAAAGACAATTTTCCCAGCGGCAAAATACTTATAATATTTATATACAGATAATTATCAACAATTTATTTCATACTAAAAGATTTTAAGCACCTGTTTTTACTAGATTAAATTATTCTACCTTCCGGCTATTTTCAGCCTCTTAAAATAGCAAAATGGAACAACATAGATATTCTTCACCTTCACTCAGGTTATCTTTTTGCATAAATTTAGAGAGATAGATCATGTTTTTTTTAATTTGTTTTATGACTATATTCTTTCCTCCAGGGTATCCAGGGTAACATTGGACCTTGGGGTGAGGTCGGGCCCCGTGGCCTTCCAGGTGAACAGGGACCACAAGGTCCAGTTGGCCCAAATGGAGTTACAGGTTACCCTGTAAGTCTATATTAATGCATTTATTATCAAGTGTAAAATTCAGGTCCATCAAAATAGGGGTAAATCTTGTTCGTTTTCTGGTATTATTTTGCACACATTTTTAAATTCCCTATGCATCTGTATGTTTCTGTATGAAGCTCCTTTGCAAGAAGACGTTAACGTTGTTTTATTCTCCCACGTTCAGGGTAAAGATGGACCTCTAGGACCAACCGGACCGCCGGCTGTGAAAGGGAATAAGGTAAAGTTTCTCTTCTCCTGAGACAATCTGAAAATGCTTTGGTATCTCTGACTGTTTTAAAAGCACTATTGTGAGGTTGCCTCTGTTTGTCTATAAATTTAAATTCTTCAGGGGTCCATAGGAGTTGTGGGGCAGGAGGGAGTTGCTGGTCTCGATGGTGAGGAGGTATATTGATTAGAATGTGTTGGTCACAGATTTTTAAAGTTTCTCAAATGTCTTGAACTTCTGAACTTCTACCATGGGAAAATATGATGTTGAGAAAATGTCCAAAATAATATTAATCTTGATCCTCAGTTCAATTAACTCAATACTGCTGTGCTTTAGGGTCCAGTCGGACTCAGGGGACTTGAGGGATCAGCTGGACAAAAAGGCACATCTGTGAGTGAATGGGAATAGATTTTTTAAGTTTCATTGTCAGAATTGTTGATAACGTTTGATATTTTATTGCACATTCTTTCAGATCTTTGAGTCTGAACTTAGCATAAAAAATCAAACCAAAAAAAAACTAGATAAACAAAAATCCAGATTGAAGACACAAGGATGCACACAGAGACATCACAGGAAGGAGGGAACAAACAGAAGGATCTGACAAAGACAGAGGGAAACTTAAATAGAAAACTAATCAGATAACAAGACACAGGTGAGAGAACACAAGGACATGCAGGCGCCTGACAGGCTGACGAGATAAGTGATCATGACAGGAACTGACAGTAGAGGAGACGCAGGTGACAGCAAGAGAAGAAGAGCAGGAAACCAAACAAAGACAGGAAGTTAAACACAGGACATTGAGTAAGGAAACTGGAAATACGTAACAAAACATAAGAACATTGAAATGAACCACGAAAGCCAAAAACTGATACCATGAAAAGTCCAGGCAGGGATCAGGACAGACACGCTTAGATTGAACATACATCTATCAATAAAACCATTTGATCTACTCACTTTTCAGAGCGATAAAGGAAATAAAGGACCTCCTGGTCAGAGAGGGTCAAAGGGACTTGAAGGCGACAGAGGCAACCGAGGCCCTCAAGGAGTGAAGGGTCCTCCAGGAAAACAGGTGAGTTGATATTATGTCTTAAACTAATTTGATTAATATCAGAATACATTAGAGTTGTTTTCTACACACACTGTGAAAGTGTTTACTGATGACATTGCTATCTGCAGTAGATGACTGTGCTGAATGTTTCTGTTGTGTGAGTTATTCAAGGTCAACGTGTTCCCTCTGCAGGGGTACGCTGGTGCACAGGGGAACAGAGGGAAACAGGGGGTACCAGGGCTCAAGGTCAGTCACTTCACATTAAACTGAGACACGCAACGATGAATGTCCTGATATTAGAAATCATATTGTGTTCTTTAAAGTTGTGGAGAGCATGAAGCTTATAATTAGGATGCTTTCGCAGGGGGAAACAGCCCCCAGGGGTCTACCAGGGATGCCAGGACAGTTCGGACGAGGGGGACGAACCGGGCCAACAGGAGCCAAAGCCCAGAAGGGGCTGCAGGGACACACTGTTAGTAATTAAAGTTCATCATAACAAGCATCATGTCATGTGTGTCATGTTGTTGGTATCACATGAACACATTTACTGTGTGTGTTCATAGGTGACAGGGTGTGTATGTACCATACTTATACACATGTTTATGCACTTTAACAGCAAATACTGCTGTTAGAATTTCCGTTGAGACAGTGAAGTCTATTTGTTATATGTGGAAATGTGTGACCATGTTTCAGTGTAACAATAGTGTATGATTTAAAAATACAGAGTCTGCCTTCTCCTTTCAGGGCTCCGATGGCAGCATGGGTCCCCCGGGACCAGTTGGACCATCATTAGTGGTACGTCATATTCAATATATATATATTTTTTTAACTCTGACGTTGTGAATAAGTGTGAAAAGTACTTTGAATTGTAATTTTAGAATTTAATTTGACTAAATAGGACACAAGATAATAATAATATAATCATCTTGTTTTTTTTAGGGTTTACCAGGCGACAGAGGGGTTGATGGCAAACCTGGAATCACTGGACAAAAGGTTTAGTACACAATTACAGTGTGATCCATCAAGTTACACATTTTTACTGCAGTTTTATTCAGTCTGGGTGTTAATGTGATATTCAGGGTAGTGATGGTGAAAGCGGCAAGCTCGGTTTACCAGGAACCAAAGGAGACACGGTGAGATTTATTTATCTGTGTATTTATGTACTGTATCTATGTGCATTTTGGCATCATTGATTTTGTAGATTTAATGGTTCAATGATACAATGTACGAAGATGTCATCGCAGTGACGCATGTTCTTATGCAACATTCTGTATTTCCCAGGGCATAAGAGGTCGGAAAGGTGCAAACGGAGAACCTGGGGAACAAGGCACATCTGTAAGATATCAGATTTCTACTCCTAAAGATTTGGGATTGAATTCTTAGTCTTCGTCATTAGGCGTTTCAATCTTTCTGTTTTCTTTTTATCAATCCCAAAATAATGTTTCTACTGAAAATAGAAGTCATACAGGATGAAAGTATGTGACTGCTCTTTTAGGGGAGAATGGGGAAAATGGGGATTACCGGCAATCAGGGTGCTAAAGGTCGACCTGGACCTGCAGGCCCTCCGGGTCTTCCAGGACATAAAGGAATACTGGGGGCAAAGGTAAGACCACGCCAGTGCTATGCTCAGATGAAAATCAGCCTCTGCACCTTTTTAATTCTTCAAAGAAAGTTGTCATGATGCATACATTGTCTTTATAAAGGGAAGAAAAGTCCATCCTGGAGTGAAAGGAAACAACGGAGCTGCTGGAAAACCTGTGAGTTTTTTGTTATAGTTTTCATGTCTAAAAACCTTCAGATCCCGTTGTTTTAATCCATTTACAACAAAACCCAAATCAGTCAATAAGTAGTAGTGTCCATGTGAGAAGAGAAAGGATTTAGACTTTGCTCTTGGCTTCTTAAATTTCCACCTAATGAGATCCTAATTGTAGGGAGCTGAAGGCCCGCCAGGATTACCAGGACCTGCTGGAAGAACTGGAAAACCCGCAAGTATCCCTGTTGACAGATAAAATGCATTCATACTGCACATCACCACAACATTACTGCTACATGAAATCACCTCTCTTTTAATGGAGGGAAATGTAAAAGAAATGCAAACCTAAAGTTCAGCTTCTTGAAATAAACAGATGCCGTGTTAAATACACTCCCGGTCCAAAGTTTTAGACCCAGTCAAGCCTTTAAGACATTATATCTTCCTGCTGCAACTCAAAGTGTTTAACCTTCAGCTCACAGTTTGTTCTAGACAGTTTAAACTGATTCTGAGTCTGCTAAGCTTCTTGGATCTACAACTTTAAGTGGTGAAAGAAGTGTTCCCACTGACTTGCAGTTTCTCTAAAGGGAAGACCAACACTTGTAAGGGTTATAATACTCAGTCTGTCGTCCTTGTATAGTATACAAGTACACATTGCTTCCCAGTTCTTGGAAACATAAACGCTTACCTTTGTATTTATAGTTATTGACTGAACTTGATCTGATTAAATGTCAATAAAAAACTGAGGACTAAAAAATATGCTGCTGATGATATGTTTTTGTGATCTTATTCTCAGGGCCTGAGTGGTTTGGACGGATTATTGGGGGTGGAGGGTAACGAAGGTGATCCGGTAAGAAATATGTATCTTCCTGTAATGTTCTCTGTTGTTCAATCTATTGGCTAAACTGACTTCTTCTCCTGCTTAAACCAAAGGGTTATGATGGTTACACAGGAGCTCGTGGTACAGCTGGCGGGCCTGGTGAGATGGTGAGTTACAGTATAAACATAAGATGAGAATGTTTTGTCATCTATAAAATTACATGATTTAGCTCAGAGATGCAGTTTGTCATAAAAAAAAAAATAAGATATGTAATGTTGTAGGGCACATCTGGAACACCTGGGATAAGAGGAAACATTGGAGCACAAGGGTTTAAGGTGCAGAAGCATTTCATTTACATACAGTTTTATTTAATTCAGTGTTCAGAAAGAAACAGCATAAATACACATCTTATTGATCTTATTGGGCTTCTAGGGTGAAACTGGACTAAAAGGAAAACCAGGACTTCTTGGGCCAATGGGGCCAAGGGTATATGAGCTTTTTATACATACCTGGATAATAATGAACTTAATGATGTACCATATACCTGATCATGTAAAAGTCTGCGTCATCCCTTGTCCTGATGCAGGGTATCCCAGGACTGAGAGGAGAGAAGAGCGATGCAGGAACGACTGGTCCAAAGGTAACATTCATACATACGCAGAGCCTCTCCTCACCTCACAATGAAAGACTTTAAAAAGAAAATGTTCATATCCACTAATTCATATTCAGGGTCTCCCAGGTGAAAGAGGGACACTGGGGCCAGTTGGGCCATCTGGACTAAAGGTGTTGAAATTGTTTATGAAATAATTCACCAACTGCAATGAAATCATAACCTCATGCTGACCTTTTATATGTCTTACTGTTGCATTAGGGAAGTCCTGGACGACAGGGCCTGAAAGGTCCAACAGGTCATAAGGGAAGGCAGGCAAGTTCACATTTTCTTTTCATTTCAAATTTTTAATAGTTTGCAAGTCACTAATCAGTTGATGTATTTTCACAGGGAGACGATGGTCCCCGTGGTCCACCTGGGAGAAAAGGGTTAATTGGACACCCTGTATGTTGCTTTAATATTTTTGCAATCTGAAATAGTTTACTGAAATATTTGAGTCAAGTTATTTCTTTTCTGTCTTTGTCACAGGGCCAGTATGGAGAGAAGGTGAGCGACTGTTTATCACTTTTTAATGCTTGCAGGTCTTCAAGGAGGCGATTTGAAACCGAGTTTTGTTGATTAAAAGTCACATAGCATCATTTAATCATAGTCTTCTGTAGGGATGCATTGTTTTAATGGATGAACATCGGTATCGACTGATATCCACCTTGAATTCCATCAGCCTATTAGCAAATAGAATGACGTCCGCGCATGGGATGGGCCGAGGTTTATCTTTTTATATGTGTGCAGAATATTAACGTACATTTTTCAATTATTTCCTGTTTCACAAAAGGAACGTTTGTTGCTATGTTAGTGAAAACTTCTTTCTATTGAGTTTGTAATTAATTGTATAGCAGCTTCAAAGGTTTTTGACACGAAAAATAATTATCATCAGTAAGACGGTAGTATCAAAGGTTGTTACATTAATTTGTGTCTCACACACACACACACACACACACACACACACATACACACACACGCGTGCACACACACACACACACACACACACACAGTACCTGACTGTTTTGGCCTTTACAGGGAATGAAAGGTGTCAAAGGCGGGCGAGGAAGAAAGGGAGTGAAGGGCAAGCGCGGACCTCCAGTAAGTCATTGGCTCACGCATTGCAAGTAAACAGATGAGAAAAACGTTTGAGCTGATCATCCAACTTAGCTGCAACATGCTGCACTCTTTTGCAACCGTTGCAAGTTTGGCGGCAGTGAATATTGTTCTATGGCCTGGACATTTCCACTGTCCTCCTGTAGTGAAGGTATTTTCTTCACAGGGGAAATCCGGTGCACCAGGCAAACGTAGAGCTACACAAGGACATGGATCTAAACATGAGCTAAGACACTCCAGAACAAAACCTAACAGAAAATCTAAACAACAGTCTGTACCAAGACCCAGACTAATGCTCAGTCTCCTGAAGAGAAGAGGACAGCAAAAAGTTGGTATAAGCCTTCTTCTGGTGTACACTATATTTACACAATATACTGTTTCTGATTGAATAATTGGTTTTCTGACTTTGTGACTGAATGATGGATTTGACTGTATCAGCCCAGTCCAGTGAAGAGAAGACGGTCTCAAGGAGACGAGGCTGAAGAATCCTTCAGCTGGCCACAAGGAACCAAAGATGACCCTGCCACCACCTGCCATGAGCTAGGACTAATACACCCCCATCTGGAGGATGGTAAGGGTCTCAATGAGCTCAAAATCATATGTTGTGTTAAATCCATTAATGATGGGCAAACACTAATGTCCATTACCTGTCAGGTTACTTTTACATGGACCCCAACCAAGGCTGTCCCTACGATGCTGTCAGAGTGTTCTGTAACTTCACTGCGGGAGGAACAACCTGCATCGCCCCCCTACAGTCAGAGGTATCATTGTCATCTACAAGCCTTAACAATGGCAGACAACAGTTAGTGAAAAATAAGGTAGTGATAAAAATGGCTTTCCAAATTAAAAAAATAATACTCTGTTCTATAGATAGAATTTAGGTGGGAACCAGAGAAGCACCAATCAAGAAATTCTGTCCAGTGGTTTAGTCAGCAACATGGTCGAGACAAGGTAAGACTGACATTTGTGGAGTGATCGAGAACCTGTAATCATTGAGCGAATTCCTCAGCCTGATGAATGGATGACTTCTTTGTCCGATAGTTTGGGTATGCTGGTCTGGATGTTGTCCAGCTGAGGTTTCTGCGGTTACACAGCCACACGTCTTCCCAGCGCATGACTGTCAGCTGTCCGGTAAACCATTCCTGGACTGCAGGCAAAACCAATTTAGGAAATAGACGTGTCCACTTACTGGGTGACTCAAGCAAAGAAATTTATTCACACCTCACCACAGTGTCCAAAAAAGACTGCAAGGTAAGATTTATTTCATTTAATATAAAACTAGTCTGAGTCAAATATATCTAATGTGAGATTTATGTTAAGTTACAAGAAAAACATGTCCCTACACTGCCATAAAAGATTACAGCCATAAGATGAAATTCAGGAAGAAAACACTTGCTCTTCCCTCTCCATGCCCCCCCTTTATCTGATCCGTCTCAAGGTGGAGGTGGTTGTGAGGGTTCGGGGGAGCACAGAGCTACATCGAGGGGATATGGAGTTACTTCCCATCAGAGATCTGGGTATAGAGATGATGTCTCTATCTCATCGTGTTCCAGAGACCACCATCATCTTAGGACCCCTGTGCTTCTTGTGACAAATGAGTCACGTTTATGTCTGTGTGCATTGTATGCGTGCGTGAGTGGGATAAAATCCGGTAAATTACTCTGTCATATACAAAGCTGGGATATTCAGTATGGTGTCTAGGTAATGTACATTAACAATCTTGTTAGTAATTTGTATGCTTTGTGTTTTGCTGTATCTTGTGTATATTTATTGAATTATCATACATTGTTGATCTGAATCTAAAGCACCATTTTATGAATGTTTGTCACCAACTTTTCAGATGAAATCCACTTCTGTATATTGCAAGCAAACCTATATAGTATTAGCCTCCTCACAGGAAATTGATATGCAGCACTTTCAAAATAAAATGATCACTTCTGAAATAAAAGCCATGTGAATCTGTTTTATTTTTCCTGCATCATAGATACTGGTCTTAAGGAATAACAAATATAATAGCTTATTAGGTGCACATAGAACAAATTCCAGTATTGATCCCTCTGCCAATCAGTACCTATAGAAATGTTGTCCAAAAAAGCTTTTCCTCCAGGAGTATTTTACTTCTTTCATAGAATGTATTAGGTTTATGTTTATTGTTGCATTTATCATTTCGTAATATCGATACCATTTACATTAAAAGGGATTCCATCCTCAGTGCTTCTTGATATTGAAGATGACTTCATTAGATGTGATAGGAATGGGTCTGTTATGGTCCGAAGACAGCAACGCTGTGATTTCTGGTGACGTCAAAAGGAGGAGAGACTTTTGGCCAATAAGCATCCGCTCTCGTGGTCATCATCTCCTCGCTGTTGTCTCAATGGGGAAGGTGAGCACAGCAGCAGCCCATGGAGTTGTGAGAGTCGCACATCTGAGTTGCACCCGGGGAAGTCGGACGTCTATTTTGTAATAAAAGAACAGCGATAAAACGGGTAAGGATCGAAGCAGTGGGTCGTGAGCTTTTTAAATCGCCTCCGGGCGTGGTTAACATTTCCGTCCACCTGTTCCGTAGCTAACGATAGACGTCAACAAGTTGGCTAATTTGACTAGCTCTCAGTCAGTGTCGTGCTGGTAGCCGCCCTCATACTTGGAAAGAAGCATTACTGTGGAAGTTCATTTATGAATAAGCCAGGTGTCTGTTTAACTGTGTAACTGTCTAGTTAGCAAGTGTTTTCCTCTGTCCTACTAACCGTTCACATCAGCTAACTCTGAGCTGTTAGCTATTCAGCTGTTTGTCCGAGTCATGTGAGACTGATTTGATCGTCAACTGGGCTTGTATGTCGTTCCTTAGCATTCTTATCAATAGTAGTGATGCAGTAGTCATGCTAACTTGAGCTAGATTCACTGTGTCTTCAATACATTAGCTTGACTGTGGTAAGAGATATTCGCAAAAGTTTCTCCCAATTAGTCATCCTGTAAATCAGGTGTGGGCAATTAATTTTCCCAAGGGGCCTCGTGAGAAACTGTGACTATTGTGGAGGGCCGAATAACCTGAAATCAATTCTGCTCAACATTAATTTTATCTCCTCATAAAAAGCCTGAATTTGTTAAACTTCATCACATCTCCAATGGGCGATCTAGCACAGGGGCCGTATAATGCCCAGGTCTGCTCTCAGATGACCCCTACAAGTTATCTCAGTTACACCTTACCACAACCATTAGTTCTAACATAACCATAGCTGATTAGGTCTAACAGGAGAGGAACATATTTTAAAGGGGGAACAGATTTCAACATAACAATTTTGCAATTTTTTTCCTTCAGGATGGAGAGCGGGGACGACGGTGTACGGTTCCGCCCCCGGACACTTCCTAAGATTGCCACCTCTTCTGACATGAACAGCAATTTTCATGGGGAATGTTACCAGGGTGAACATCAGCGAGATAATGGAGACAGTCACATACAAAGCAATGGTAAGAACATTTCCTTAGCAGGTCCAATGGAAGTTAGATGTGCAGGTAGACTAACTTCCCCCTCACTCTACAGCCTTTTCTCTAGAATTTTGAATCATGAGGACTATTTTACCGTCTGGCTTTATTGACATTGGTCTAAATGGGCAGAATATAACAGCTGTTTTTAACTGTTTGACTAACTTGTTGATCATCGGACAAATAATCTCAGTGTCATTGACCACATGTAATTGAATTTGCTGGGCTGGTTTGAATTTGAATTTGATGGCTGAGTTGTTCATTTGGATATTAACACTTGCAAATCAACATATTGCCAATATATATTTAATTATATGCTCAAATGTGTATTCTCTTTCTGATTTCAGGAAAAATTGAGGTGGAAAATGTGATCAGCAAGAAGCTTCAGCTGAAAATGAAAGCAGAGGTTAGTAATCCAATTTTGAAAAAGTTATGTGTTAACACAACAAGAGGAAGTCATTTTAAATTGGAAGGTCTCAGGTTTCCTCCAGAAAATATGCAGAAGGGTGACAAATGAAAGGAATCTCCAGGCTGAAGTGTCTCGTAAAGCTGTTGTGCCACCAGAACAGCTTCACTGCAACTTATGTTTGATTCTAGAAGTCTATCTGATGGTCTAATATAGAGAAACCTTGGATAACTGTTTGGTGGGTGACCCATCGACAAATGGACACTTCACAAAATCTTTTTTCTTCTAATATTATTCCATATTTGTTTCAGCATTCACAGAATTTAAATAACTCTTCCTGTATGTTTTGCTGATGCTTAGCACCTGAAGAGTGACCTGATGCGTCAGTTTGACAACCAGGTTAACGACTTCATGGACAGTCTTATAGAGGAATCAGCTAGCCTCGAGCCTGCACCCATCCCTGCTTTCTCACCACCGCTGTCAGAAAAGGAGAGGAGCAAATTCAGGTACTCAGAGGCGACAGCACAAGAGCACAAAATTCCCTATTTCCTTACATGTACATCTCTTTGCAAAAACAAAGCGTCACTGTTTTCCTCCAGGCATTTTCAACCTCCTCATGGCCATTGCAAGCAGTTTGTTAGTCGCAGATCCCTCCTAGAGTAAGTTGACACATTGATGTTAAACAGTGTGTTTCATTAAAGTAACAGCACAGATCTTCATTCACTGCCGTCTGCTTTTCCACAGTGAGCTGTTTGAGGTGAACCACATCAGGACGATCTACCACATGTTTATTGCCCTGCTCGTTCTCTTTATCCTCAGTACACTGGTGATAGATTTCATTGATGAAGGCAGGTAATATATGTGTGCTAGGTCTTTCATTTTTGTCTCTTGTTTGCAGTCAATTATTATAACAAATTGATGTTGTTTTTTTATCGATGGAATGAACGTGTTTTTTCAGGTTGTTTGAGTTTCTCTTCTCTGCTTTGTCTCCTTTCACCTTCCAGACTCGTGCTGGATTTCGACCTGCTGGTCTATGCGTTTGGACAGCCCCCCCTGGTGGTGTGCACATGGATCTGTATGTTTCTGTCAGTGTTAGTGGTTCCGTACACCCTGCTCCACCTGTGGTCATGGTCACAGTCTGGCTCTAACAGACACCCCCGGCTGTGCAGTCTTCTGTTTGGCTCCGTATTCCTACTCTACCAAACTCTGGGTCTTGGATTCCTATCCACATATGTAGTGGTGACCAGCAAATTGCCACCTGCATCCTGCTTCATCATCATCGTGGAACAGGTAGATGACCAGTACAGCTGCTTTTGGGTTGATATGTGCAGCTGTGCCTGCTGAAGCACTTTCAGTGGCCTTTTTTAAATGTGCTAACTGAACAGCCTTTCATCTTGAAACGACTCTGTAGTGAAAGTTGTATCAGCTGCTGTGTCAGTTTTAATTATTTGTCACACTCCAGGTGCGTCTAATTATGAAAGTGCACTCCTTTGTAAGGGAGAATGTACCCAGGGTCCTGACCTGGACTAAAGACAAGACCAGTGAGTAACTTGCCAGCCACAACACTATTTTATCAAATCCTCTGTTCCCTTTACTTTGTGTTTGTCTACTGGTTGATAAGCAGCCTCTCCTGTCCTCCACAGGTCCTGGCCCAGTGATCCCCCACGTTTCTCAGTACATTTACTTTTTGTTTGCACCAACGCTTATCTACAGAGATAAATACCCCAGGTAGACAGATCCTGTAGAATTTGATGTTCTCTTGAGAGCTTGACAAATGAAACCTAAATCTGGTTCTTCACTTGCTGCAGGAATCCAGTGATCAGATGGAGTTATGTGGCCACAAAGTCACTACAGGTAGCAATCCCTGTCTTGCTTTTACTTTAGTATGCAGGTGAATACTTTAATTTCCTCACTGGTCCGACTGTTTTCACCCCACAGTTCCTAGGCTGTCTGTTTTATGCCTACTACGTGTTTGTGCGGCTCTGCATCCCTCAGTTCCGCAGCATCAGTCTGCAGTTCTTTGACCTGAGAGCCATGGTCCTCTGTGTCTTTAACTCAATCCTGCCTGGTAAGATCAGCCATTAGTGTACCGACCTTTACCAACAAATGTCCCTGCATACAGTCCTTAGTTGTTATCATATATTTATTCATGCAGGGAAATAATGGAAGCTGTAGTGTTGGATTCACTACATTTTTTGGACATGTATTTCTCCCTTTTTTGTAGGAGTGTTGGTTCTCTTTCTGGGGTTCTTTGCCTTCCTCCACTGTTGGCTCAATGCATTTGCAGAGATGCTTCGTTTCGCTGATAGGATGTTTTACAAGGTACTTTACATCTTCTCGCTCTTTGAATTAAGTTAATTCCTGTGATTTATACCAAACATAAGTAATTTTGACCATCCGTCACAGGACTGGTGGAATTCAACATCTTTTGCCAATTACTATCGCACTTGGAATGTAGTGGTCCATGATTGGCTGTATTACTACGTGTACCAGGACTTCCTGTGGGTGAGTGCTTCTGCCATTGGTACAGTTCAATACTTAACTCTAAGAGCCCTGCAGACACAATTCTTCTTGGTTGAATAGCTCATAAAGTGTTCATCACAGCGAGGTGGTTGAAATGAATGACACAAGTTGACCTTTGCAGGTTGTTCCTATTGTAAAAACGCACGGATCAGATGAAACCTGAAGGTCACCGGTGCTTTAACTTGTCTGTTGTCATTCCAGATATCTCAGAAGCGTTTAAGAGCAACAGCCATGCTGTTTGTGTTCACCCTGTCTGCAGTTGTCCACGAGTACATTCTTGCAGTCTGCTTTGGCTTCTTCTATCCTGTGCTCTTCTTCCTGTTTATGTGTTTTGGAAGTAAGACACCTTCCTGCTTTATACATATATTGACATACTGTATGAGAATTTAACTAAATCTAAGATCTTGTCTGTCTCATGAAACATGTAAACCTGGTTGTTTTATGTCTCCACCTTCCACGTTCACAGTGATGTTCAACTTCATTCTCCATGACCAAAGAAAAGGTCCCATCTGGAACATAATCATGTGGACGTCACTCTTCCTGGGTCATGGAGTCATCATCTGCTTGTACTCCCAGGAGTGGTATGCCCAGTACTACTGCCCCTTGAAGGAGGTAACAACTGCAGGATGGTTGAGTGGCATGGTTCCCTCAAAACATGTGATGCATCTTCTCTCAGCGGATACAGTGAAATACTGCTGAAAGTTGGTTGTCTAGCATAATGGGTGACGGATATTTAGCCCCATTTGATGGTGTTTTTGTTTCAGCCTTCCTTCCTAGAGTTACTGAAGCCTCGCTCCTGGAGCTGTCAGAGAGGTGTGACGGCAGACTGATAGGCTACGATCTGCATTTGGACTCCTGCTGAGGACCGTCATGAATCAGTATCAAGTTTACCAACCTTTGCGTTACTGTTATAACCCTTATTCTTTCATGTTTATTATATTGTATTGCACTACAGTGGCTGTGTTGATGTATGAATGTGTGGAAGAGGTCCAATAACTACTGTTCTTTACTCTTAACAGCAGAGTCACAATGATGCCTTATTTTTTTCTAAACCATCCCACAAGAAAAATTATAGGTTTAAACCACATGTGACCTCTTTCTATTCTTATGTACTATTTATTTTTCTGTTGAATTCCCATAAATCTCTTTGCCTTGATCAACTGGGAAGTCACTCCGTATGCCAATGTGACTGGGGCAATCAGGACATGGCAGACAAATATAAATATTACAGACACATTATCCACATGCAGTTATTGTTATTATTCAACAACTTCTAAAACTTATTTATTTTTCTCTGCCAAAAATAATTATTTTGAAAAAAGCACAAATCTTTGAAGAACTGAGGCTTTATTGTAACTGCCGTATTGTAACTTCAATCCTTTTTAGTGTTGCCTTTTGTGAAGTAGACAATCATGGGTGCGTTCTATATGCTCACATAGTTAGTAAATTATTTTATATTAAATCTGTAGTTTTTTTGCAGACTGTTGGGCTACACATGGGCTGCTATGTCTCCCATGTCATTCTTTTTCTGTTTTCGGCCTATCTTAAGCTGTCAAGCCACAAATATCATGAGCAGTTGGTACTGAACCTCATAAAACAGATTAGAGATTAAATGTATTAATTTATTCTGGGACTGCTTGATGTGGTCTTGGACATAACACAATTGCAGCTGGATTGGCCATGCATTACTGAAAAAGGTTGATGTGAGCCTAAATTGCATTTTGTTTCGCACACGACTAAGGCTGAGTTCAGTTATCTCAGCTGAAAGGTAGATAACCCCTACAGATTAACTTCTACTGTTATTTCCGCTGCAGCTGGCTGCTTGAATGTCACAATATTCATATAGTTGTACCTAATAAGCACTAGGGGCTACAGTTTGCAATGTCAGACAAGGAGCACCTTAAATGAAAGAGAATTTTGTTGATTATCAAACAGGTGGCAAAAAAAACTAAAAATTAAAATACCCAGTGTACTTCTAGTTCTTGTGGTGTTGTAATTTGATTTTGCATATTTTTATATTTTAGGAAATTGCAAAGTTATTCATTGTTTGGTTAATGTTGCTGCCAATTCTGTCAGATATTAATGCGGTGACTTTTTTTTATCCTTGTAATCAATAAGGAGCACAATTCAAAGCAAAAATACCAGCAAAGCAAAACTACATCATGAAGATTATTTGACCACAAGGTGGCGCTGTATTCAAAGTCTGGATCTCTCTCAGCTCACTTTTGCTGGAACTTCTGGCCAGGAGCTAGAGTGGCTTCTCCTGAGTACTTTACAAATGCAATATGGACAAATACAAGAACCAGCAACTTATTTTTATATATGTGCAGACAACAGTAGAAATATTTGAATGCCCTGTGGTATTTATTACAAAGTTTGTCACAAGGCAACATTACACTTGTTTACATTTAACTGAAGTTGGGATTTTGCTTTATGCGATGTTGATATAAAGGTATATGATTTTGGGAGCATCATTTTTGCTTACTGTCTTATTGTGGTTAATCTTTTTTGTCAGGTGAACGTTTTGTAAAGCAGTAATCTCTTGTTTTCAAGTGCTGACGGATTCATTCCCATAGACATATTATTGTATCAACTACTAAGAATAAAAAGAAATGTTCCCTTTACATCTGTATCTCAACTTATTAATGAATGTGTTATATGTGAAAGGGTCACTGTGTCTGTTAAATAACAAATTGTCTTTATTGAGAGTTTTGCACGAACAGATAAATTTTTCTTCCGACACATGGGTTTCACAGTGCCTTACCTGCAACCATTCTCTTTCTAATTATGGTGCATTTTTGTTAATAAAGTTGATAGAAATGTTCTAATTCTAATATAATTCCATGCCTTTAAATGTCTTAGAATTTTCGTTACATCAAATTTAATTAAACTGCAGCACTCTCTGTTATGTCTTACTATTATGCGCTGGGTTGAGAAAACCATATCTGTTTGTGAAATGTTATGTGATTGTGCATTTTTCTGGGATCACACACCCGTAGGAACCCGGTGCTCGGGAACTGTTGGGACCCGGTAGGTGTTTGTACTGGAGAGGTGGAGGACGGTGACAGGGGAACGCGGCGAACCCCCCGCCTTGTGCAACACATCTATTCTGCGGTAAAGATGGCGGCGTCAGAGGGGGCGCGCAGCGGCCGGACAACGGCAAAACGGTTTTGAAAAGATTCAGATTCTTCCGACTCCCGCTTGTCAGATACTGTTAATTTATATTCGGATATCATCTGGGTCACCGGACCAACGGGAAACACGCTGGGGTTGGGATTTTATTGTTTAAAGCAGGGTGGGTGGGTTTCACTGATTGCTGCTAACATTAGCTAACGGGTTAGCCAAGCGAGCTAATACGGAATAGTTAGCTCGGCGAAGAAGAGCGGGGAGGGGATCGAGGAGCACTATTCGGGCTAGGCTGCTCCAGCTTTGAGGAATGTGAGACAGGGGTATACGGGGGGTTTGCTCGCTTCGTCCCTAACGTCCTTACACCAAACTACCGGGATGGGACAGCAGGTAGGCCGCGTTGGTGAGGGCACATCGACAGGACTCCAAGCGCCTCAGCCCCACGCGTCCCAACCACACCAAGGGAAGAGTAACCGGGGGAGCGTCGCCGGGAGGAGACCCCGAGAACCCGGCAGTAACACCGGGACACCACCAGGCAGGGCAGCTGCGATCAACATCCCGGATCCAGCGATTAATATATTCACACAACATTCAGGTAAAGACCCATCGCTAACAATATTAGACAGCGTGTATGGAATTGAAGAAGTCCGTTGTTACTTTGATTTTTGTTTGCTGCTTTAGCATTTGCTAACCGAGTTCATGCTAGTTTGACAACGACGCGTTAGCGGAAATAGCCTTGCCAACCAACATTTGCGATCCATGTCTCATCCATTTTACTGTGTTAATTTGTTCATTGTCTATATATCCAGGCAAGGGGCAGCTTGCTGTGGCATATGCAAATGCTGCATGTGACCTATTGATCCCCAAAAGAGAGACAATGTTTTTTAGGAAGACGAATCTGCATTGCCTAAGGGGGCATGGATTGAGGTTAGCTGGGGAAGTTTTCCTCTAAGACCCTACAGCATTATACTTGATCTGGTAAATAATGACTGTTGCCTCAGGACGTTGAGTAACTATTCCACTCCATTAACTAACTACAGCAACGACCACAGGCTCCCATTATAATACCTAGTGGTTTTCTCATGCTCACTTACATCCTCTGTCTCATAATATCTATTGTTACAACCCACTCAGAAAGCTGACTGCACATTTTGACCCAGTGGGAAATCTTTGTGAATAATTCGAGTCACCTTTTTTTATTATGTGATTACTCTCAGGCATACAAGTTTACAATGATGTGACCATATTTCTATATCTTAATGTACATTAGTGAGTTCATATGAGGTATTTCCTGTATCTCATGAAGGATATTGCCTTGAAATGAATAATTGTTGGCAATTGTAATGAAAAACAACACCTACAAAACACAAGACTGTTTATTGCAGCTCCCAATGTTGATGTCCTTGGAGCAATAACTGTGTATTAATATTTATTATCTGCCCTTTGAGCTATGGATAAGAGTGCAGCTCTACAGTATCTCTTACTTGAACCAATTGAAAAATAGCCCAGTGTTAACTCCTCACTGCCCTAGATGAGCTGCCTCCCAGGCTTCTTCCCTTTGCCGGGGCTTCTCATCGGCTCCTCTTGTCTTATAGGTAATGGATATGATGGGATGCCTGCTAGGTGGCATGTAAAATATCATTCTTCAAGTAGTGCCTTTGTTAATTCTCAAACTGTTTACGGAGCAATCTAAAAACTATCCGCTTGGTTTACCTCTTCCATCTGTATTGTGTCATCCTTTCATGTACTAATTATAAAATAGCTTTAATGTTTCAGCAGATAGTTGTATTTTTCTCTCATGTGTGTCCTCCAGCAGATGGTCTGCACACACTTTGATAGATGTAGAAATACGGTAAAAACTTGCCTGACTTCCATTGATGTCACAGACCTTTATTCCACACCCAATTTCAGTGAAGCAAGCTTTGGGGAATAGAAAGTATTTTTTTTTTCAATTCCTCACTTCTTAAAACCCTCCTCGGTTTAATGTCCGAACACAAAAAGACAGACCTACTAAGTGCCCAACTACTCGGTGTGGGCACTGTTCTGTCCTCAGATGCTGAGGCAAGAGTAGCCTTTTTATATCAGCCAGGATGCAGCCATACTGCCACTCTGCAGAGAGACTTTTACTCTTCAGAGCACATAATAATAGAACAAAGCGTCTAAGTGAGGAGGCTTGGGAATGTGCACTCAGTCTTTTACTATCAAAGTGCCTTTTTCCTTGTAGACTACATTTATGTGATAATGATGCAGCGTTATCCTACACGTCTTTGACGGTGAAATTAGGTGTTGTTTTAAGGAGGCTGATTTGACTGTCAAGAAGTCAGTATGGATAAAAAGTTAATCAAAAGAGATAAGTAAGCACCTCAATTTTTACATCACATGACCATATCTTGTCAGGAGGAAGTGAAGTTAAGCTTTATCCCAGGCAGGAAAATTGAAGTGTCAGCAAAAGAAGTAAAGGGAAGTACAAGACCACATACGTAATATTGTTGTCAGTAAACTGGGAGGATGAGACTGGTTTCACAGTACATCTGATGCAATCATGTGTGTTTGGTATCTATCTGTGCTTGTTTTTATTGTGAAGTCTGAAAACTCTCAGAGATGAACACGTTGAATAGGGTTGTAGTAATCTCCATTCATAACAATGTTGTATTAGACTGGCATACTAGCAGCCGTGGCAAATTCATGTCATGAAGAACTAAATGATGCCTTCTTGCGATGTAATTGAAAGGTGCCAGCCTATGAGGAATGTGTGTTGAAGTCATGTCTGTTTGTTGCTGCCTGATTCCTCACTGAATATGATGAGTAATCTTACATTCACATGCTTCCTTTGATTTTTTTTTTAGGCCAGTCAATCATGATAGATAAAAAAGGAGGCTTGTAGGCGTTGGTGTGCTCAGGTTCCTCTTTCTTCATGTCGCCGTAGTGGTGTGAAAACACTCGTTCATTGACTGCTTCCAGCTGGTTTTCCTCTTTTTCCACTCAAGACAAGGGGGCTCAGCTCATGACTCCTGCACAGGTGTGCTGCAGTTAACCTCATCGTATGAGTTGTCTCCCAAAAAGACCATGTTTACCACACCAGACCGATAAGTCAGCAAGAAAAGGTGGAGCTACAAAAGGACAGAAGGGCCACAGAGTGCCTCTATGCTGATTCAAACGGACCTGGCCAGACAGCCGCCTCCAGAGATATTGGTTGAATTGCAGTATTGATGAATCAGGTCCACCCCTTTAGCCCAGTCAGGTATTTGAGGTACTTGATCTCCATCTCTGCAGTGGGTTCATCTGATATATGTTACTGCAGTGGGTGACTCATGTACTGAACCCAGGATGGTGAGTCTGCTGAGAAATATACCTCATTAATGGGATTTCCTCACTTTGCATTTTGGTAATGCAGTTTATTACTCAGTATTTTAAAGGGGACCTGTGATGCTCATTTCCAGCTCTATATTTTTATTAAGGTACTCCACTGGAATAGCGTTGCAGCATTAAAAATTTAAACTAAAATCTTCATTTGTCTTATACTCACGCTTTATGCAGCCCCTCATTTCATTTTCTGTCTGAAACGAACCATTTCAGCTTCTGTCTCTTTAAAACCACGTTGCCTAAAAGCTCACTTTCTTGGGCATCAACTCATCGGGGATGAGTTGATGCCGGCTTGTCAAGAATTTCAGAGCAGTCTGAAGCCTGAGCTTTTAGCTCACAAGGATACTGTTTACGTATGTTACCTCATTATTTGAAACTTTGGCCGTATTTTATTAAGACCATCATACATTGTAACACTATACTGGTATGTGACAGAAAATAAGTCAAAGCTTAGTGGTGTTTACATGCATCTTATATTCCACCTTCAACCTATTTAATGCTTGTAGAAATTACAGGCCGCCTGACCTTGTTGGTATATTGACTGTAAATAACTTTTAAAAAAAGGTACTCCTTGTTATTTTTATATAGAATCACCCATGTGATAAATGTGTCTATTTTTTTCTATAAATAGATCACAGAGATTGAGGCAGATAAGTGGATTTGGAATATTTTTGTGAATCAGTACTGTTGGTGTATTTAGTGCCAGCTGAATCTAAAGTGCAGCACGGTTAGTGCAGCCAAGAAGGGAAGAGAAATTCCAGGATCCATGGACCTAAGCTGATTTGCATCATGGATGAAATTAGATTAGAGACAAATCCACTTTACTTCTGACTATGTGCTAAAACCACCACCACCAACAAGGATAAGTCCCACAGCGCTATCTGGGAAAATCAGGTTTTAGACACTCCATCGGCCAGGGATGAGATTTGAATTGGCTTTAAAATATATTATATGGTTTGTTGATGAGCCAGTCCTTGTGTCTAGAAATTAACCACTAGGAGGAGCCATGGCCACACCTCCTCTTGGTGAAACTGGCTAGAATTGATTGCAAAACTGTCTGACTGTCTCAGAGGTGACACTAAGTGTGAATAGATGAGTGTCTTTGTTAGAGCATAAAGTGTTTCTATGTCGAGGTTTTTAACACGATGAAATTATTTTTTGGTCTCAACACTGCATATACCA
>CAAKHC010003875.1:0-24190 GCA_901007825.1 Macroramphosus scolopax | reverse complement strand
ATATACCATTCTGCACTCAGTAGTGCTAAATAATTCATGTCTTTCTGAACCTTCAGTCTCAACCAAAGCTTCTACTACCACTGACTGTCAAGCCTCTTTGTCCCCCAGCCTGAGCCTCTGCATGTGCCTCTAACCCTCCTCTGTTCAATGCTGGCTATTGCAATGAACCTCAATTACCAAATGTGTCTTAGAGGAATACCATGTCAATGCCAGTAAAATGACCAATAGATTAGGCAGGATGCTTCATGACAGAATATGCCATAAACTAATGTTTTCACACTGAAACATAATAATCGGATTATTTGCATGTAACTCGTATTTTAAGGAGTTGAAGAATTATCATGATATATACTCAACTTTGTGAAAGCCAATTAATTTTTTTTTTTTAAACAAAGTTTGTGCCATTGCATGCTCCTGTACCCCAAATCCCAGTTGCTGCTTGAGCCTTTGTTCTACCAGCCAACCTTTGATTCCCTAAACCGCAGTCCTAGTTTTTAATCATTGGCCTCAACACTGTTGCAGCTTATGTCATTAAAGTGCGAGGATTAATCCTAACTGGGAGAGGTTGCAGATGGTGACACCATCGCTTGTGTCTGTTAGCTTAATCACACCGAATGTTTTCAACTTCAAGGAGATGTCTAGCCACATTTTTGTAGTGACTCTTGGTGAAGTTACAGTTTCACTCTAAATGTGATGGTGCGGCAGGGAAAATATTAGATATATGGCAGAAAGTGGGGAAGTTCCGTTGCCAAGCCTGTTAAGCATTGATTCACTTCCAGGATCAGTCCTCTGTTGCTGGCATTATCACTGCTGCTTATCTTCTGGGTTGCAGGCTGGAGACTTGGCTAGGAAACCCACTTAGGCACAGACTTACTGTTAACACTCACACATACATACACACACACACATTTTCCCCTGTCCTAGTAGTCGAGGAATAATGTGTCTGTCAGAGGATTATCCAGTAGGTCCCTCTCCAGTGTAATCTTTCACCAGCTGACCAATCAGACAGAAAACCTTAATCTTGATGCCCAGTAGCACAGCTGTCCTCAAACTCTCCCTCTGGTGCATGTTAGTATCCTGAGGAGAGACAGAAGTTGTTGATTTGAAATGACTTCTAGTGATTTTCTCTGTGCGGGCTCCATTTCAGCTTTAATCTATTAAGAAGTAGGCCTGCCTGCTGCTCCACTGTTAGGTAAATAGGAAAGTAAATAAATGCAATGTATTTGAGAGAGCATGTGTAAGATGAGCACAGTTACCATACGAGTATGGGATGTCATGGTATTTACTCTGAATGTGGGTGCTCTGATTGGCTAGTTTTGCAGCCAGATGCATCTCTGCTATCTGAAAGCGACTGACACATGAGAGGTCAAATTTTCAATTTGGGTTTAAACAGGGTCCTTGTAAAGAAGCTTAAGTCTACGCCCTAGCATAGATTAACCACACCACACAGATTAGCTGTACAGACAATGAGATTAGGCAGAATGTTCCTCGATAAACCCTCCCTGCAATGAGTGAACAAAACAAAGGAGGTGGCAAAGAAGAAAATGTCTTTTGCTTTTGAGATTTGCTGAGACCTGCTAGACATTTTACATCATTCACATCGCGTGGTGTGTATTTAACAAGATCAGGCAGATCTTCAGTGAGGACTCTCTGACTTCTAATCGAGTCAGCTCTCCATTAAGTGTGCTTTGTTGTGTATTTATGGCTTCTGTTGAACAGAATCATGGACCTCCCTTCTGACTTGGGGATTGAGCAACACTCAAGTAGATATACCTGCTAACAATCTCCTTTTTTAGACGGTTGGCTAATATTTTCTATGCTGTATTCTGCATCATAACTGAATATATTTTCCGCCTTGACATATATGTACTTATATATAGTAGCTTATGTGTGTAGCAGACTGCTGCAGGGTGGATGAGGAGTTGATTTCCAGGCATCATATGCCACTCATCCTTTATGCTGTCACATAAAGCACTTCACTTTGTTGCCAGCACACCTAAAGGAAAGCACTTAGAGCCCATTATTAACCCATAACAGGCCCTCTGAGAGGAAAGGCAGAGCAGAGTAGGGTGATCGGTGGGTTAGGGCACCATTCGTCCCATTCCTTGATGACTCTCTGGCCCATTGGTCCACACTGGCGTCGGTTTGCTACCGCATTGGTGTAGGCATCAAACATGACAGCCGTATTGATGTCTGGATAGAGAACATTCATAGGCGTTTCCAGGCGCAGCTTGTGTGTGCATGTAGAAAACGCTTGCTCAGAGAGGTTTGCACACCCGGATGTGTTGAAGGTGCGGGTCTGGTTGAGGGAGACGTGCCACTGCCATTATGTCACAGTGCGAATTATGGGCAGACGACACATGCCTCCATATTTGTGATTAGAAAGCATATACAGTTAATGAACCGATGGGGTGTTTCAAAGTGATATCAGTAAGAACTGGAACTACATTAACTGGAGTATAATTCCGTGTCCACAGGAACAAGGAAATGTCTTCTTGAGCCAGTCCAAACACGCACGCAAATACTGACTTCTCTCTCCACCCCAGTCATGGATTTTCCGTCGACTGCATCACAACTGTTTATTGGACTGCTCACAAATATAACATTTTGTTATCTCAGTGGCTTATCCGAAAGTATCTTACACACGTTGCCATAGAACAGTCAATAACATTAATCAATATATTTTACAGAGCTCTTTCGATAAGAGATTAACCTCTCAGGACTGCAGTTTAAAAATGACTAATTGACTCAATATATTCAATATATAAAACAATGGCCTCAGTAACTTCGATTCAAAAATGATTTCTGTTTATGTGTAGTATTAGCAAATAAAACGTACAATAATATATCATCAGTCTTATTTGCAGTGCCATTCTTTCTAACTTCATCCTCATGTTGTCAGTGTTGCCCTGGTAACTGTCTGCACATGGATTTCTTGCTGATCATAAGAAGGGCTATGAGTGCCCCAAATTAGTTCTCTGCCTCGAAGGCCTCCCAAACGAGTGATTTGGTATACACATGTAATTATTATTGCGACTAATCGAGTGAGAGCGGGTCACAATTCTCCAGTTTGTTCTTAGCTAACATTATTAGCTAGCTAATGCCATTTACCTGTAAGCCAGTTTGGATTGCCGCATTGCACCTGCTGCAGAACATTACCCCGTCCTCATAACTAATGAATAAATAATACATTTTCCTCACCAACTGTTTTAGAAATTGTCGTTCTCTCTTCGACTCATGTGGAGCATTAACGGCATCTCTTGGTGCTTTCCTTCAGGCTTGGCCGGGCTGCCGAGCCTGAAGGAACATCCCAGCCACTGTTATTTTGAGGTGAAATGTTTGGACTGTGAGCGGTTCCTACGCTGCCTCTGCGGAATTTCTGAGTCGACTCCTGCGAGGTCATTCAAGGCATTCTGAGTTGGATGTATTGTGGGAAAAATGCATTTGTTTCAAATTAGTTTTATGAATGTAAAACTTTAGTAATATGTGGCACACAAAGTGAAGACAAATGTCCTTTGGGGCACAGAAAATGTACAAAATATCCTCTTGTACAAGACAAGCCTTCATGTTTAGCCCTGTTTTACATGGACATTGTGGTTTTGAAAACACTTTAGAGGTATATTGTATTTGGAATTTAAGTACTAGTAGTAGTCAGTGAGCTTGTTTGCTTTTTTTGACGGGAATCGTTCTAGCCTTTGTGGAAGCTACCGTCGTATCCCACTTTTGTTCATACATTAAGTTAGCCCTGGCATATTTGTAAATCTATTACTAGCTTCTTAGTTGTCAGTTTGTGGCTGAATTGCTTTGTTATGTTATTCTATTTTTACAAAATAAGAAGCTTTGTTTTTCCCGATGATGCAATATTTCAGTATCTGTCTGTTGTAACTGTGAATGTCTCGTGCACATGAGAGCACCTGTTGTATGTATTTTTACCGTAAAGCTCTCTTGTTTCCCCGGAAAGTGTCTATGGCGCAATATGCCCCCTCAAACCCCCACTGATGATATCACACACAGTTTTGCAATGTTTTTGGTTTTGGTTTTCAGTCTGGTATATTCTGATTCCAGTGTCTGTGATGCTCATGGAATAACACAGCAGTCAAGTCTCTCAGCCTCCAGTTTTCTGTGTTTGTAACAGTCAGTCTGCTGTGGGATCTGCCCTGGCCTGTCTTATAGACTTATGTAATGTCTCATGCTTGTGGGTGTCATCCTTGGCATTGTCTCAGGTTTGTCTGTTGGCTTCCTGTAGGCAGCCATCTATCTGAACATCACCACCACTATGTGCTATTTTCAGTTATTCCTGGATGTCAGGCAGAGGATGTTTTATTCTCTGACTGCTATAAATACACCCTGACCTCCATAGCCATGGGCTTTAGATGCATTCTGTATAGTTTTTAATTGGGATGTGATGTTATTAGGTAAAGTCAAAGACGCACACACTAGGAATGTCGCATTGTTGAAAGTTTCCCGTCGGTTATTAAATGTGCGTCAAATGCACTTCTTACAAGAAAAGTAAAGCTTATTTAACGTCAGTGGAACGCATGTTTCTTTGATCTTGAACCTTAAATTTGACCCGTACAATATTTAGCCTATGATTAGAATTTAATGCAACAATGACGTTCTCTTATTGAACAGATTAAGCAAAGAAAATAACGGCAAAAAGTCCTCATGAGCATCTGCAGCCGCTTGTGCATCTCCGCGCACACAGCCTGCTCTTCAACAACTCGGTTCAACGAGTTTTATTCTCAATGTTCTACTTTGCTGCAACATGTTTGATCAATAAAAAACACAACGATGGCTTAATGTGAGAAATATGTCCGTTCTCCTAACTCGTACTGGTGTTCCAATGTGGATAAGGGTTCTCTGAATTTAGGTTTTTTTAACGGCGTGGGGCAGACACTGTTTCATTACAGATATAATTAGTCACTTCATCAGTGCTAACTCTCAGAGCCGCGCTCCTGACTCTGTCAGAAACATACAGCTTTGCCCTCTGAACAATTGATAAAACGTTTAATTTGGTAATGGTAAATACACTTATTTCATTAATTAAAAAGAATAATGGTGAGGCGGTGATAGTGTTTATTCTTGGTTGCCCATTAATGTAGCGGTCAGTACTTGATGGATGCCTTAACATTGACTATCATTAATTACACAGAATGATGCAACAAACCTAATACACACGAAGAAGAAGCAACAAAATTCAATTTCCCAAAGGGATTGCAGAACCCCCAGACAACCGAGGAGCTAGTTTCGCACCATGTGTGTGCATGTGCATCTACACATACTTTGCATGTGTGTGTGCCGTGGGACCAGGGTCACCTCTGTCCCAGCTGTCTTACGGGGTGAAGGCTTGGCGTGCCCCTCAGATTTGCAAATACCCTCTCTGGTTCGCTCAACACAAAGCAGTAGTTTCTTCAGAACGCACATGTGCTACACTTCACAGCACACACACACATTGAGGCACCCGGACGGCCACACGACATACTCCACGCAGACCAACTGCTCCCTCAATCAAAGTTTTCAGCCAGAGCTCGGCCAAGCTGAACAGCATTTTAGCTGCTTATTTGCTTTACGAGGGATTTCAACGCGATTTAAAAAAATAAACCAGCTTAATAACTGCTTCATTCCATGGAAACAACTTGATGTAATTAGGTCATTTGGTTTGAGTGCTCGACAAATGGGGATTTGGTTTAGTTTCGCGTCATGCTGTTTGTCTGGGATGACTTGAAATTGAAACTTAAATTCCTCAAATTGGGAGCTTTGACTAATGTGTATGCATAATATCAGTATTTCATTATAAACATTCCGCAGAAGAGTGATGTGATATGTAAGAGGAGCAGCTCTGACAGTTGGCTCGGCCTGGCTACAGCAGTTGCAGTCATGCAGTTGCATTTACACACACACACACACACACACACACACACACACAAAGGAAAAGTGTGAGTCAATATACCCCCCCGACCCCCAAGGGGAACAAGACCAGCCATCTGCTGTTGGCTACAGCGCTGGTCCAGGCCTCACACACTCCACACATATGCACACAAATCACCCCGAGCTCAGCTTCCCCCTCCATACCATACACTCTGCCCCAGCCCCTAAACCACTGTATACATGCCCCCACTTCACCCCACGCCTTTCCCACTCACTCCCTCTGCCACGTTTTGCCATCTCTTACCGCAGGGAACATCGGTCATGGATGTCTGCGCTCCCCCGATAGACCTTGGAAATCTTGACTGCCTTACCCACATCAAAGCTTGTAGTGAGTTCTCAGCAGGAGTCTGCCTCTTCAATATTGTAACTTCAGAAGTTTAGGTCGCTAAAGTCGAGCACTGCGTGGGTAAATACTTCATCTGGGGAGGTCTGTGTTTCACTCGCTGCCTTGCATTCAGGCTACTCCCACAGCTGAGGAGATGGTTTAGAGAACTAGCTCATGCTCTTCAGCTTTTGTCGCGAGCAGAATGCACACTTGTGCTTTTCAATCTCCATCGTCTGAGTTTGAATCGACAGTCGAGCTTTGAAACGACTGCTTGGAGTCAGCACAGCGGATCAAGAAAACCACAGTTTGTAGGACTGGTAGTGGACCAGAGCGGAGGAGAAGATGTATTGGGAACTGTGGCTAAGCCAGGTCACGGCCAGCGCCGCGCTGCAGTGCATGCTGGTTAAGAACAAAGGTGGGCATGTTTTGTGTTTACACGTTGGAGGCATGGTGAACAGACTAGACCATTTGGAGCTAAAGGCAGAGTATAAATATATTGAGTCCTTTTTAATGTTATTTAATTGTGTTAATTTGATAATGACGTTGTCTCTCTCTCTTGTGTGTTTGGCATGTGCCTGCCACATGACGGAGGTTAACACTGGAAAATGCTTCATACCTGGATTAGCTTTGCATTGGCTGGTTGTAACTGTAAAGGCAATGGACACATTCTCATACTTTATAGACGATAGACAATACAGGGGTTTAAAGAAAACTGTATTAATTGACTTGGTCTTTATTGCTGTTTCAGATGATAAGTGAATGTGGGGCATCGCCCTCACTCACTTAGTCATTATGCCCTGTTGATGAAAGGTCTGGCATGTATCGAGTTTATGTAATAAGCAGATGGCATAAACCATCTGAAAGAAATATGAACCCATGAGGTGTGTGGCTGTTTGACACACGAGCTGGCTTTATTTCAGTGTACGCTAAAGCGGACTTGACAGTCCTCCAGTTTCCCCTTCTTCTTTCAAGAAATCACAATTTGGGTTTTAAAAAGTTTTAGTCACATGTTAGGTTGTTATCACGTCACTACTCTCTCATTTGATAGTTAGCTTGATAATGTAATTACTAGACCCTGAAGATAAAACAGTATTGTTGTATAGCGTTTTTCATTTCATCAGTGTTTAGTCAGTATCGCTGTAGTTTCACTCAGTATGAACTCATTAATATCAGGTATTTAAGGTTATAGAAGAAGAAGAAGAAGAAGAAGAAGGAAGAGCAGCCAACCTCCTCTGAATGTCTTGGTAGTTGCTTGTTGTAACAGCAGATGTGTAAAGAGAAAATATACTTATAAATGTTGGGTTTGTGGCATGTCTGTTTAACTGGATTGTTTTTCTGATATGTTTAAAAGTTATAAATAAATGACGGATTGGTGAGTCGATTCTGAATCCGTTCTTTCACTTTATTTAGAGCAAAGAAAAAACCACGATCTATAATAGATTGTTTTCGTTACCTTCGTTGGAAGTATTGCATTAGGTGTTCTCTATTTCACCACCCTCCTCTCCCACTCACTCAGCAGCTGTCCAGACATGCAGCTGTCGACTGAGTGTTGCACATGTTAGATACACATGTACTGGTTGTTCATCATCCGTTTGTTTGTGTCTGTGGGTGTGTGCTATGTAGCTAGAATAATCACAGCATCCTGTGCAGAGAGAAGATTTCCCTCCTCAGCTTTGTAACTCCTCCCTGTCACGCTCCTTATATACACTAATACAGCAGCACTCCCATCTTAGATTATACCTGCTTTGAGCTGGTCACGACAGGTTTTTTTTTCTGTAGCCGACGCGAACAGCGATTTTTAGTGAGTTGATTGGTTTAAGTAATGATTCTGAGGTGCTTGCAGGCAAGTGGCAGTTTTGAAGAAGAATGGAGTGCTCTGAGGGGCGATCATCTTCACACTGGGTTCAGGCAGCAAACTGGGCCTGGACAAGCAGGTAGACAGTCTGTGGAACAGAGTCATGTATTAGAATAGGACAGCTTGTTGTGATCACTTTGTGTTCAGTGGGGCGTGAAGTCAACAAAACTATATTGAAATGCTTTGCTGTAGTTTGCCTCTGCCAGCGTGGTTTTGATTGTTTACAAGTCTAATCATTTATCTTCTCTCTCCCTCACCCCTGCTTCTCCTCCTTCCTCCAGAAGCTCTCCACAGGCCATTCGGCTTGGACTCTGCGGCGCTGACGGAGGCTGTACGCTGGAGCTCCAAGGAGAACCTACTGGGGGCAGCCGAGAGCGACCCCAACCTCTTCGTTGCACTTTATGACTTTGTTGCCAGTGGAGACAACACGCTCAGCATCACTAAAGGTAAAATTGAAAGAATTTCTATCATTGCCAAAACGGATAAAAAACATTCTTGAAAAGGAGAAACGGTCGATAAATTCAAATAATGTGTTTATTCCATCTGCATTATTGTATTCATTATTTATCCATTTTAAGAATGTTTTTATCTCTTTTGCAATTGAATTATTCATGTATGAAGTATTCCTATTACCTGCCTCATAAATACTGATCCCACAAATGTATCCATGGCATCCTGACTCAAGACTTGAAAGACTTGTCCAGCACTAAATCTATTTATTGTGCATGAATCATCAGTGAGGGTTTTGGCTACATCTTATTCCTGTAGAGAAGTATCCCATTGATTATTCTCGACCGCGCCTTCCTAAGGAAAACCTTCGACATGTGTTGCAACAGAACGGAGTGATTTCCAAACATGTAACTAGAGTCTTCGAACGTGATTGACAGGTCAGCGACTCATAGAAAAACTATTCATGTGGAGTAGTGCAGTTATGCCATAGGAATGTTGTGTGTCCATTGAGCTTACAGTCGCTCTAGTTTCACCCCATCAGCAGGTAACTGATTCCCACCCACACATCCCACCTCCCTCCTTTTATACTACACTTAATTCTGTTTATACTTTATCCTTCGCAATTACAGAGGTTGAAAATTAAAACCTAAGTCTAACAAGGAAATCCTCCTTTCTCCCGTGGAGGAAGAAAATCTATAACCTCAAGCTGTGTCTTCATGTCTTCATCCTTTTCTAATTTCAAAGCTATTCTCATATCCAAACCTCTTCTCTCAGCCAGCTGGAGTAAACTGGCGAACCGGCACTCCCGAGTAATGAGCTGAAGATATCCTTCTGATATTATCCAGGGATAGGCAGGCTTGCGTCCCCGACCAGTGTAAACCATTGAACACAGCCGGGTGTTATGTGTATTATCTGTCGTTTTCAGACTTCCTATGCTGCTGTCTAGGATGGAAATGATGTTTAGCCCCTGACTCATGGAGTGAATCTGAGACAAACGGCTCCAATGCACTTTTCCTATCCGTTCGCTCTAATACCGCGTTAACGTGGGAATTTGTTCAACTGTAATAATAACAGGTGGATGAGAGGATCACAGACAGGGGCTTTGCAGGTCTATGTCAATGTCATTGTGTCCCTTCTGAGCCAGGCCGGGCCAGACCAGAGTCCTGTTGCAGTGTGAGCAGAGAGGCAGTCAGTGTTTCCACAGACACAGAGGAGACTGGCGAAGTGGTGGGCCGGATGTGGATAGCCGTCTCTGTTTAATGTAGTTCTGTGAATTATTAGCATAATGAGTTTAGCTTTAAGACTTGGACCTTCAACTCTGATTAGTGGTTACAAGTCAGCAGGGCACTTGGTTGTTTTACTGACTGGCCTGAGCTCTATTAGGTGAATTTATGCTAAACACTGAGCCCCAGTGTAAGCAGTATACTGTATTACACAATCATTGTAGCTTCTTGTGTTTGTGTAGGCAAAGTAAAGCCCCATTATGTGCCTGAGTCATGATGGCCTCCAGGCTCAAATACATTTTTAAGTTAACTTGAGGGTTTAAATGGCTTTGTGTCTTAGTGGGTGGAGATATAATAATAGTAGAGGAAGTGTAGAGGATTTTTGGTGAAGGTGGCAGTTGCCCCTCTGTCCCAGGCGGTTTGCACCATTACCTCTCCTCTCTATCTCCAACTGGCTGTCTGATCCCTGCAGTTGTTTCCTTTGACTGATGGATCCTTCCCTCCTCCGGGCCCTCCGCTCCTTCATGTCTCCTGCACTGACGTCAGAGTCAGGCATATAGAAACAAGGGACCAAGTCGCTGCATGCCTGGTTCTGCCCAACCCTCTTATGACAGATATGCTGCTCACCCAACCCTATCATTGTTGCATAGCTTTTGATGTAGTTTCAACGAGAGGCACAAAATGTCCATGACTCCTCCCTCCTGTTTGTAACACGTTACTAAGGAATATTGGACAACATTGATGAGAAAGTACAAGTCTATTCAGAGTCTAAGGACTTTAAAAAGTAATTTAAAAAATAACATCTTGTGATCAGCGCCACATTCATCATGTGATTTATGCATTGCCGTATAGAGTCATAAAGAATATTTATTTTCATGTTGAAATTTTAGACGTTTGTCTTTCTCGGTTAATTCTAGTACTTATTATATCTAAAGGGGAGTGTGGCAACAGACATGACTGTGATCTTTCTAATGGCCAATAGTCTTACAAGTCCTCTCGTTTGTTTAGGTGAGAAGCTGCGTGTGCTGGGCTATAATCAGAATGGTGAGTGGAGTGAAGTACGCTCGAAGAATGGCCAGGGATGGGTTCCCTCCAACTACATCACGCCAGTTAACAGCCTGGAGAAGCATAGCTGGTACCACGGACCCGTGTCGCGTAGTGCCGCCGAATATCTTCTTTCCTCCCTCATCAATGGCAGTTTCCTAGTCCGGGAAAGTGAAAGCAGCCCTGGACAGCTGTCCATTTCTCTCCGCTACGAGGGGAGAGTCTACCACTACCGGATCAACACAGGCTCGGATGGAAAGGTAGAGTGATGTGAGAGTTTAGGGCAGCTGTTGCTTACATTTTTTTATAGTCCCTTTATATTACCTATTTTATATCTTGTTAACTGCAGACTACGTTGAATCCTAAGGTAGAGTTGTTTAGCATTGTTGCTAAGTTCAAACTTCTCACCCTCTATTTTTTTTGTCCTCTTCCACCTCCTGCCTCCATGCTTCTTGTTTCCTTCCCCCCCCCCAGGTGTACGTGACGTCTGAGAGCCGCTTTGCCACACTGGCCGAGCTGGTTCACCACCACTCCACTGTGGCCGATGGACTGGTCACCACACTGCACTACCCAGCACCCAAATGTAACAAACCCACAGTTTACGGTGTGTCACCCATCCATGATAAGTGGGAGATGGAGCGCACCGACATCACCATGAAGCACAAGCTGGGAGGAGGCCAGTACGGGGAGGTGTACGTGGGAGTGTGGAAAAAGTACAACCTCACTGTGGCCGTCAAAACACTCAAGGTCAGATCACTCTCCTTTATTCATCTTCAATTTAAGTGAACTTTCTCATTTAAAGCAGATTTGGTGGAACATGTAGATTTGATAGCATTCTCTCAAACCCCTTTGTTTCTGTGAATGACTGGACACGGGCAGAACAATAGTTATAGGTCGCCACCTGCAGGTGGACTTTGGGATTACACATGATTCCCTCTTCTAATTCTGACAGGCATTTTTCCAAGTGCTGTAACTTAATGATAAAATCCTCTCATTACTGGTTCTATTTTTTTTTCGCATTTGTGTTATAACAGGAGGACACCATGGAAGTTGAGGAATTCCTGAAAGAAGCAGCAGTTATGAAGGAAGTTAAACACCCAAACCTTGTTCAGCTTCTAGGTAAGTGTTTACGAACAGCACGTATATATTATAAGATCCTGTGCCTCATTACAACCTGTTTTTTAAACATAATTTATCTGCCTCTCAAACAGGTGTGTGCACATTGGAGCCTCCGTTTTACATTGTGACGGAGTACATGCCACACGGCAACCTACTGGACTACTTGAGAGACTGTGACAAGGAGGAGGTGAACGCTGTGGTTCTTCTCTACATGGCCACACAGATCTCCTCTGCCATGGAGTATTTAGAGAAGAAGAACTTCATACACAGGTAAGGAGCATGTGTGTGTGTTTATGCTTTCCTTGCTTTATCCACAAATGTACTCTATTCCTCCCATTTACACTTTGATTTTTCTCTTCCCCTCCTTCCTTCCTTCTTTCGCTACACCTTCCCTCCATCAGGGATCTCGCTGCAAGGAACTGCCTGGTCGGGGAAAATCATGTCGTAAAGGTTGCAGACTTTGGTCTGAGCAGGTTGATGACTGGTGACACCTACACTGCCCATGCTGGGGCCAAGTTCCCCATCAAGTGGACCGCACCAGAGAGCCTCGCATACAACACCTTCTCCATCAAATCTGATGTTTGGGGTGAGTAACGCAAGTGCACTCATTTATACGCTGGTAATTTACACTCTTGTAGCTCATTTCCATTGTATCATATTTGATCCTCTAAAATAATTTCCTTACAGCATTTGGGGTGCTTCTATGGGAAATTGCCACCTATGGCATGTCTCCATACCCAGGCATTGATCTGTCTCAGGTCTATGACCTTCTGGAGAAGGGCTACCGCATGGAACAGCCCGAGGGATGCCCACCAAAGGTCTATGAACTCATGAGGGCATGTGAGTACTTGATTAATCTGTGTATTCCCCTCCACTACCATCTTAGTGAGGCTGTTAAATAATAAACACGAATACCTCAAAATCATTTTAAGACGTTCGAGTGCTGAAAATACTTTCTAGTAGTAACGTTACATTTGTTCTGTCTCTCTACCAGGCTGGCAGTGGAGCCCATTAGACCGGCCTTCGTTTGCAGAGATCCACCAAGCCTTTGAAACAATGTTCCACGACTCGAGCATCTCTGAAGGTACAGGAACGTGTAGTACTCAAATCCTGCAGGCACGAAGCTGAACAAGCAAATTGTTTCATGTCAGTCGGTGGGCTTGATTTGCATATGTTTATTATGCAAACATTACATTTAAACCTGTGCTAATAACACAAGAGCTTAAGTGGGATTAAAGGGGTCAGCAAATATACACATTATTGCCTTCTAAGTGTTTTTTTTCCTTTGTTCTTTGCAGAGGTAGCAGAGGAGCTCTGTAAGACTGCCTCCTCTGGCCACTGTGGTCCTCTCCACTCTTTCAGTCATGACATGCCCCTGTTGCCTTCCAAATCTCGCACACTCCACAAGCACACAGAAAACAAGGAAAATATTGAGGGTGGACTCGACGGGCGGCCGGACCACAGCACTCATGGTCACTCAGGTACAGCCAGACATGCCTACCTCACTGCCAACCAGAAAGATGCAACCTGTTATGATTCTACAGGTGTTCCCGACGACATTGATTCAAAGAGTGTACTGCGGCGTCGCCGAGCTCGCCGCCTGAGGAGAAGGGCGGTCATTTTCTTTACCAAATGACCAACAATTCAAGAGTCAACCAGTCAACCAGTGTTGTCTCAAAGCAGTTCTGCAAGCTCGTCCTGAAAGTGTCATTTTTCCATTTATTTTCCTTCATGAAAGCAACACAATGTACAGTGTACAATTATTTGATCCGCAAGGTTTCGAGATTCATTTTATTGATCCATGAAACGTGAGTGCTCACTTCACGTGGTTTTGTCCAACCACCAATCAAAAACCAAAAACAATATCGATGGTTTAAAACTGAAAGCAGCCCCAAATATTCACATTTGCAACGTGGGACAGAGTAAATGTTCCGTATGTTTGCTCTAAATATGTTACAATCTAAACCAGCTATTCTTAAACAAAGGAAGCTCAAACTGGCACCAGTTAGACCTTTGACCCACATCAGACCCACAATCCAAATAGTCCTACATATTATCATTGTGTGGAAGAAGGTGTAGTGTAAATAAAGTATTGTCTCTGTTGCTTGGAACCCCTGAGGGACTGCAGTAAAACAGAACCATGATAGAAACAAACATGTAACTATAGTAAATAACTGTATATACAACACAATCATTTTGTAATTTACTCACAAGAAACAATAAAACATTGAAATGTCCAAGTGAATGTCATCATGATCAACCTCAGGTACTCAGGAGAGGAGTATATAATGAGGAGAGGAAATAATTCCCATGCAGAGGATGTCCTCTGTAATCCCAGACAATAATAGTCTTCTGTTCACAGCAGACCAACATCAGTCAACAGGAGTCATTCCAGCAAACCTCTTGGCTCCTCTGAATTCCTAATTCATCCTGTCTCCATTAGTTCAACTGACATATCAACCCTATCCCAAAACAGTCACTCATTACATACAAGATGTTAAGCAACCATTTCATCTTTCATGTGCATGTCAGATTCGTCACTCTCCCAACTACTTTGAGTGATCCACTTGTTCAACTACACTATTGTTTATTATCTCTTACAAACACAGACACATGAAACCGTTCACAGACTGTTGTATGTGACCATATTCTGTCTCGTCTCTCTTCTTTCCATATTATAATATATGCTTGGTAACTGTATCACAGTTGGCTAACCCTAATATTAAATTTCAATATTTGTATCTCCCGTTTGTCCTTTTAAGTTATTTCTTGTTTGTTTGTTTTATGTTGACAATAAATTTGTGTCCATTCATGTGTTTTTATCTGTGACGTAAAGAGGGCAGTCCGCCCTTTGTCCTTTTCTCTGTCCTGTTTTGTGTTTATTCCTCTTTCACTAATCATGTTGTGCTTCCCTAACGTTTTCGTCAATAAACAACCGTATCCACTTATATGAGGAACAAAAATTCTAAAGTCCAATAAAAGTGGTGGTACTGTGAACACAACCTTTTAAAAAAAAATAATCATAAAATACATACATATTATACTTGAATGCGCATGACATAGAGAGAGAACCAAGGAAGCGATATATAAGAGTGCTGTGAGATCAAATGGACTGCAATGAACCGTGTCACTGTACATAGTGCCATATTATGACTTTTCATCATCTATTACAATGTCTCTTTTTGTGGTTGAACAAATAAATTCTTTATTACAATTTCACAAAAGAAATTATTGTGAGACTTAGAAGATCACTTATACAGTAGAATTCAATAACGTTCATAGGAAAATGTACACAGTGAGATAACCGTCTGTTCTCACACTGCAGCCCTGCTGTCCACAGTTCATTGCTTGTTTGTGAAGGTTGCGTACCATTCTGTGTTGATTAAAGGTGTAGCATGGCTGTTCCTGTTATGTTATGTAACCTCCTTTCACGTAACAGGGGCAGGGCACTTTCTGTTTGCCATGTCTTAACAAGTCCCTGATGTCGATTTGTCTTTTACAACAGCAGCTGTTAGTCATTGGGTTTGCGTGTGCATATGCACAATTGACATGCTAATAACTTTTGAAACCCCAAATGAGGGAGAACCTCTTTAAGGAAGAGGGAGTAGTTTTGGAGAGAATGAGTTATATCAATGCATCGGTGACCAATATCCTTCACTGGCTGTGTCGGCAAGATCTAAGGCAATCTTTGAACTAAGATGGATGTGTTCCTGCTTGCTACCCTGGCTTTGTTTTATGATTTTAATCCACTCCTCTTTTTCTTTCCAGGCTGGGCTTCTTCTTTGCTTGGAGGGGATGGTCGATCTGGCAGCTCCCCAGCGCTGCCCAGAAAACAGCAGCCACGCGATAAATCTCCCAGCAACCTTTTAGATGATACACAAGACATGGGCACATTTACAAGAGACCGCAAGACTGGCTTTTTTAGCTCCTTCATAAAGAAGAAATCTTCCTCCTCGTCCTCCTCCCCATCCTCTCAGCAGCAACAGAACCTTCCCACGCCACCCAAAAGGAGCAGTTCGTTTCGGGAGATGGAGACACAGCCTCACAAGAAATATGAGCCCACTGCTGACTTCTGTGCTCCCCCTCCGCTGCCCCAGTCAGACAGTATAGGTGGCTTTTCTGCCTCTCCCTCTCATTCCCATGGGGAAGCCACCCAGGCTCAATCACGCTGCTGTGGGGCAGCGTTTGGACAGAAACCCTCTGGTGGAGGCTTTGGCTCACAGATCGCGAGCAGCAGTTGGGGAGGACTCGCTGGCTTTTTTACACCTAGGCTCATCAAAAAGACCCTGGGGCTACGGACAGGAAAGACGGTCTGCTCAGAGGAGAGTGGAAGTATGTTTGGAGGGCCGAAACCCTTCCCAAGGTCCAATTCTACCTCCTCGATGTCAGCTGGGCTTCCAGACCTGGAGCGTATGGCTCTGACTTTACCCAGGAACCGCAGTGCTAAACCCCCTCTGGAGAGAACTGCCTCAACAACCTCCCAGCCAGAGAATGGGGCCGCACGGCCATCTGAGACTTTGCTCAAGAGGATGGATGAGGGGACTGCACAGATCAGGGAAAGGCCCAAAGCCAAGTTAATACCCCGGAGCACTGCTGTGGGGGTGAGGGCACCCGGGGTTGGGGGGGAGGTGGGGGAATCGGACGGTGTGTCCCGTGGCAGGGAGGCTAGAGAGGAGAGTGAGGGAGGTTTGGACAGACAGCAAAGCTGGTCATCCCCTTCCAAGACTCCTAGTTCGAATGCTTCACTGGCTGCCGCAGGTGCACCAACACACAACCACAAAGTTCCAGTCCTGATCTCCCCCACGCTAAAGCACAGCCCAGCTGACGTGCACCTGGTCGGGCTGGACTCTCAGGGGAACCGCTTCAAACTGCTGTCTGAGCACCAAGGGGACCGAGACAGGCCGCGACTTGTCAAACCCAAGTGTGCTCCACCACCCCCACCCACCCTACGCAGCCTTCAACACTCGTACAGCGGTGATGGAGAGGAGCAGGTAGGAGCAGCACCTGCGGAAGTAAATGGAGACACATTAAAAGGTCATAGGTCAGGACGATTGTCAGGAGGAGTAACGATGGGCAGACCGTCAGTGCCACCACCACAAGTGCCTCCTGCATCTTCCTCTTCCTTTTCCTCATCTTGCCCTGCCGCCACCACCAACACAACTCCCACCAAAATGGCTAACGGAGCCACCACCCCTGCCTCCTCTTCCCACAAAGCACCGCCTGCCAGTTCCAAAGTAGCACTGCGACGAACCAGGCAGCAGTCGGAGAGGGTGCCCCTGGAGCGGGTAAACCGTGAGGCCCTACTGGAGTGCGCTGAGTGCCTGAGCAGCGTCCTCCACGAAAGCCCCTCCAGCAGCCAAGTGCTGGACGCTGGCCACCAGCTGCTAGACTACTGCTCAGGTTATGTGGACTGCATCCCTCAGATGAGGAACAAATTTGCCTTCCGAGAGGCAGTGGGGAAGCTGGAGCTCAGCCTGCAGGAACTGAGGGCCTCCTCTTCAGGAGGTGGAGGGCTGAGCTGTGTGGGGTCCAACACTGTGCTAGACAACCTGCACAGCTGTATTAAAGAGATTAGTGACGTAGTACAGAGGTAGCCACTGTGACAACACCAACCGTGACTCCCAAACAGACCCGCTTATGTTCAATTTTGGTTTCTGGTTCTATTGACACTATTTCGGGGGACGAAATGAGATCTATCTCTACAGTACCTCAGAGAAATCACTACAATGTAATCTGTTTATTGTTTACAGCTGTTTCACAAAATGCCAGTGTGGACACTCATTTTGCTCTGACCTGTACATATTTAGAAAGTTTACACCAAACTAAATGTGGTTAAAGTCACAACATGAAATGTTTTGCCACGAGTCCGCCCCCCCCCTGGTAGTGATCAAGGACTCCTTGTCAAATGAATGTTGAGTGTATCTGCTGTGTGTCGCCGGCCCAGCGAGCATCTGTCAGTCTGTCACGTACTGAACGAGAGTAGTGGTGGTTGTGCCCCGCCTCACTGAGAATACTAGACAACTGTTTTCCCTGACAAGCTCCAGCAGTGTTTCACAAGCATGTGACGCATCAGGCGGGTTTACTGTGTTTCACGGTGTATTTGGACCATAAGCCATTTTTTTAAACCTATTGCGACCTAATGATTTGGTAACAACATCAACATCAGGATTTGATATGATTCAAGGTTTCGGGGTCTCAATTGTTTCACCAAACTGTAACAACTGGCAGTGTTTATTAAGTAGAGCGAGAAATTTGGTTAAATTATGTGTTAAAACTCCCTAAAAAAAGTTTTTTTACGTGTATCGAATCAAAGCCTCGTCTTTGAGAATCATGTTCGTAGAATCATCAGCTGCTCAGACACTGATATTCCTACACGACCCTACAATGTGAGATTGTTCAGGAAGATTGAATCACTAACAGCATTGGAACTTGTGACCGCTCATTTGACAAGCGTGTAAATAATGTCAAATATAACCAAATACAGGCTTATGAAAATCTTAGCCTTAAAAAAAGGAAGTTGTTTGAAAAGAAAAGATTTATTTAATCATTTGATATCATCACAGTACTAAAACTGAACGCGGGATGTGTTGTTATATGCATTTGTCTCCGCTTCAGCGACTGACGTTCACACCTCCCCAGTCCTCTAAAGCATTTCAATATTTATGTCCAGTCATCCTGGCACAGTATATTTGTTCCTCCTATGATGGAGCACAGAGGAGATGGGTGAGGAGGGAGAGCACAGGGTAGCACATGAGCAGGTGAACTGGGACAGTATGTCTTCAAGTGTCCTTCTGCGTATGGACAGTGCTAGATTCCCTGTAGCCTTGTCATGGCCTCAGTGCCTCAGAATAATTCAATGTATGACCACGAGAAAAAGCGCAGAGAGCTGCTCACACTAATCACACAGTCCTGATCTCTCAACAAACCAACTGCAGTATGTCTTCAGCACATGAGCGATTTGTACATTATTTGATTTACAGAAAAATGCTTACTAGAATGTCTATGTATGAACTTGAATTTTAAATTATTCTTGTCTTTTTATTGAAAGCACAGACCTATTTTGAGAGAAAAGTTATGTAAATATTTGTTTTATTTCATATCCAGAAAACGAAAAAAAATGTATGTGTCGTCACAGCATAAATAACAATGTTTCTGACAGAGGAGATGCAAGACTGAGGCCTATCCACCCAGATCTGAATATCTGCTTTATGAATGTATTATTCTTCACTTCTGAACCCGCTCGAATGTTCATCACCAAGAATATTTCATCTCTTAAGGTGCCATTTTTTTTAATTTATTATTACTTTTTACAGTTTATTATTGGCCCACAGTTTTAATTTAGGTCACACGATACAAGTCCAGAAAATGCTGCTCTGTTTTGTTGAGCACAAACTGTGTACAGCGCCAGTTACATGTATGCACGCACACACAAATCTTTCTATCTTTGGCTCACATCTTTATGTACACTGGATAAGGCCTCAAACATTGGTTCATTGACACATGTTGCATCGGAATACTATAAAAAAAAATGAAACACCTATGTGAGCTTTGCAGGTCCATAACTCTTGACATCTCCTTGTTCATGACACTTGATGGATGGCCAAGTAAAGTATTTTGTCAATTTTGTTTTGTGGTGCATTTCATGTCATCATCATTTCATGTTTTTTTGTGCATCCAAATAAATGTCTCATTTGTTGCCAAACAGGATGCTATGAAACAAACTGATGGTTCATTTTTATTCACTGTGAGTTTCACATGACATGGGAAAAACATTTCAGTATCATTTGGTGCCTTTTTGTGAACAAATGATTTATGCGCAGTTCACCGCCATTGAAAGAAATCACAGGTGGCAGCGTTAAAAGTGTTGTTTTGCCTTTGCCATGAGATTAATGCTATCACTACAGCATGCATTTCTGTCGTTCGGAGGTCCGTGGCTTAAAACCGAAAGGTGCACTTGTGTTTTGAAAAACACACATTTGGATGCTCACAATGGTCATTCATATGTGGCCAATAATACTGTTAGCACAGCAACACCATGTTATGTGTCTTCTTCATTATAGATGAGTAAACCGGAGCACTTTGTTGTCTCGTAATTACCCCATCTAACGTTTCATCCAAACCTTTCCACTATTCTTTAGCAATTTGGCTTCTTTCTCCATATACAATTTTAGTGCGTCTCCAAATCAAGTTTTTAAAATTACTTCAAGCCTTATAAATAAGTTAAATAAAAAAATATAACCTCCCAGAATCAAACACATTTGCATTTTGGACTGCTTTTTAGCTCATAAATGTACAATGTCCTTCAATAAATATAGTGATAATTTATTTATTCCCTCAATTTTGCGCGGTTTTATATTTGAACTGACCCCAAAATTTCTGCCCATTCTCATCATCAGTCTCCCGCATTGCCTTTGCTTATGTTGCCTGCATTTATCATATTTATCTGTTGTATTTTCGTTTGTCTCCCTGTTTTGGAAACAGCTCTGATGAACGTGTGTACACATCATTATACCAAAGGCCACTTCTTCAGTTGTACAAGTGCAATGAAAGCAGACACTTACACATACACCATGGTGGACTATATGAAACTAAACAGGGATGAAAAATGGCAGAGATGTTAACATTAACTTTTTTTATTGTACAAAATATATAGTTTTTTTTATTTAAAGCTCACATTATATATTACTGTGAAGTTCTGCTTATCAGTGTTAAGCCTATTGTAAATAATAAAGATATTGATGAATACTGTTTCCTTTTGGTTGTTCATTGGCCGGTAAACAAAAGCCTGACAGTCGAGAGAAACGGCAGATAATGACTCCAGACATTTCTCTATTTATTGGTATTGGGATATTTAATGCTGATATGATAACAGTTCCTTTACAGAACCTAATGAAGTAAAAGTGCTTTAGAATAACTTGGAAGTAGTGTTATAACATAGTTTGTCCAGCAGAGTGCGCTCCGTGGATATTGTTTACAATGTTTTGCAAGCAGCTGAGGTCAACAAATGTAACTAATTGTTAAAATGAAAGTAAACCAGCCCAATGCTAACACTTAGCAACATATCATAAGCCACTGTGTTGTGAACAGTGGTAACAATGTCACCATGGGCGAGAGCTGAGTGGTGAATGACTGCCAGTTTCTGGCAACATCCAATTTCGGCCGATATATCGATAATACTTTTGGCTCCCCAATCTCAAAATAATATCGACCCCAAACCTCCAGTATTGGTTGAGCTCTACTTTGAATAATTCAGAGTGAATCCATATTAGCCTCTTCAGGCTCTTTGCAGAAACTCTGCGGGGTTTATCAGTCTTATGAGGAGTCATATGATCAGAAATCCCTCCAAATGTGAATCTTCCCTCAACACCCCCAGTATGGTCCCTCTTCTTAAGTCATATGTCACAAAGACAACATTTTAGGAGCATCAACACCTGTACCTCCTCAACTGCTCCCTTGACCCAAGGCCTCCCCTGGTGTACAGTGTGCTTAGTCCTCTCCAGTTCATCCTCTACGTGCTCCCTCTAGGCAATATCAAATGCTGTCATGGTCTCCATGCACTTCCACTTCTACGCTGGTGACATCAAGCTGTTTATCCACCACTGCAACACAATCCACCCTGACCAACTATGTCACTGAAATTATATCATGCAGGCAAGTAAACTTCCTCCAATTAAATTGAGACATGATCATCATTGGTTACCAGTGTCCTACAGAACCTCAATTAGCTCCTCGTCCTACATCCAGGATCCAATTCAGAGTGCTTCTCCTCACCCACAAACCCCCCATAAAACCAGTTCACCCACTACTTCACCAGCCTGCTCCACTTCTAGACTCCTTGCTGCTAACCTGCTGTTTCCACCACTCAGGACCAAGTATCAAATCTGGGGCGACAGCATGTTCTCAATAGCTGACCTCTCCCTCTGGAAGTTTTTCTCTGTTGGTCAAACAAATCAGTAACTTCACGAATCAGTCCAAGTTGAAATCACTTGTTATTTATGATTTTTTAAGTTTCTGGACATGCACTTTGATAATGAAGGATTAATAAAGTGGGAGATAAACGTCACTGTAGCCAATACACAGAGTGGTTGAAATTAACTGAATAAATGTACTCAATTACTCTGCTTAAATACAATTCTGAGATAGTTGTATGTTTTCTTGTGATGCCCCAGTATACTGCTGCTCCACTAGAGACATATTCTGCTTTATTGTATTTACTCTGCAACATTCATTTCACAACTGCAGAAGCAAGTTACATTTGAGAATACTCACAAGGCGTAATAAGTTAATAATGTACAGTGCACTGTTAAAAAATGTATATGAATGAGTACTTTTTGTCAGCATAATATTGCAGTAAAATGTGCAATTTTTTGTGGTATTGTTACTTATACAAAGGTTAGTTCCCCCACCACTCAACAATATACCCATGAAGTAACTAGCATCAGAGCTCATCATCATCCTCATCAGCAACATCTGGCCCGTGACGTCAGTCCACACCATATCCGACTCCTCCCCAATCGTCGCCGTTGTAAAGATGGCGTCCATCATGGAGGGGCCGCTGAGCAAGTGGACTAACGTCATGAAGGGATGGCAGTATCGTTGGTTTGTTTTGGACTACAATGCCGGCCTACTATCATACTACACGGTACGTTCATTTTCGCTGGTTATACGTACTAAACCGCTTCGCGCAGGAGGTTATGTAGTAGAAGTTGTCGCTGGTTTTCGACCCCCGGTGCGGTGAGGGCCTGGTATTTGTCAAGAGTTGGGAGTCTCGGGCACAAACAAGCGAATCTGTGTGGTGACAGATCCAGACATTGACCAATAGCAGCGCACCTGGGAGATCGACTGACGAATAGAGTGGCAGCATTCTTCTCCACACTTCCGCTAGCAAAACTGAGAGCCGAAACAATTTAAGACGTCGCAGCGTTGTTGCGACTAGTTTACTGTATCAGGCGACACAGAGACATAATTCTGTTTGTTTACGTGATGATATTTTCACCTGGTAGTTGTGTAACAGTCCGAAACTGTCGTTTTTAAGCCAAACAGCTAACCAGACACCGCGGGAGGGGGCAGTGGTTGCTAGTTGGGTTAGGACACCGCTCACTGACTTGAATCGTTACTGTCAAGAAGAAAACACAAAACATACGACTGATACTGTTGGTGAACCAAACAGCATTAATCGGCCAAGAGCTGTCTACATTTTTTAAAAGTACTTTTGCCTAAAGTCAGTTGAAATACATAGTTCAGATAGTGGATTGGCCAACCGAGAATAATGAAAATAATTGTTACTATATGTGTAACAAAATGTACTTGGGCTTTAACTTCAGTTGTGACTTGAGTCAGGTTTCAGTCCACTGCTATTAATATTTCCCCCCAACTCTGCTATTATACAAATACAGGATAGGAGTTCAGTGGAAGACTTGACTGAGAGCCCAATGTTGGATCAAATTGCTCAATTGACCAATAAACTTACATTTCTGTTTCTAACTTGGTTCACTTGTGCACACATGAGCTGGTCTATAATGATCTTTGCATACAGATTTATGTCAAATGGTCCTTACTCAACCAAAACTGTTGAAGTTAAATATGTTATTTGAATTGAGAGATAGCAACCTCTGACACATATATAAGTGTGAACTTGTGTTGAAAAAATGAATATTCATCTTTGAATATGTCCACTCTGTCCTGCATATACTGATTTGCTTTGTTATTGGTTTGCAGTCAAAGGACAAGATGATGCGAGGATCCAGAAGAGGCTGTGTGCGACTCAGGGTAAGATCCTTAGGGTTGGTTGACTAATTAAATGTAAACACTGCATGCTTGGGATAGTTGCTGTACTGTTCTACCAGCTATTTAGAATTGTCATTACAACACATTCCATGGTGTTCTCACATGATTTCTTTGGTCTCTGCAGCCTTTATGCATTATTGTGCATCTGATATACTAATTGCCTGATTGGTCTGCCTTATATGTCATTATTGTGCTTAAACCATAATCACAGCTCTATTGTTATTATGTAGCTTTGACAGTTGGTCTTCCATTAGTGTCTTTATTATTGAGTAATGTCCACTAGATGGCAGCAACCGTAGTATCTTTCCTTGCTCTTCTTAAAGGAGTAGAGGTAAGTATTCCAAATGTATACACAAGGATACATTTCAAGTATTTCTGACACTGACTAACGAGGGAATTACAGTTGGAATGTCAAAGTGAAAATATCTACAAGTTGATCTAAATTGTCTGCAATATAAA
>CAAKHC010003874.1:0-22788 GCA_901007825.1 Macroramphosus scolopax | reverse complement strand
GTGTGTGTGAACGCCAACAGAGGGACTTGATGTACTGCACTTGTCTTTCTGTCCCTGTATATCACTACCTCATCTGTTTAACGCATCAGCAGCGCTTCAAGACATTTTTTACATGTGCACTGTTGGTTTCTTTCGTAAAAGAAAACTAAAAATGAGTCTGTTTTATTAATTAAGCCCAATTTAGATTAAAGAGTTCTTAGAGTTTTACAGTGTAAACATTGATATGAATGTGTTTTTTCTTTCTTTAATATATTGTTTGACCACCTGTATGTCTGTTGTCTTAACAATGGCACATCAACACCTTCATACCAGAAACATGTGACTAAAATAAAACCTACTATTTCTACGTTTGCGTCATGTAATGAGCTTCGAGACACCGTGCGAGTCAGACTTTTATCCTTTTAATGACACAAGTTGTAACGGAGCACAAAACGTGTTTATACAGTCAGAAGAACATTAAAGAGGTTCAATGTTTCTTTAAAAAAAAGAAGTTCTTCTAAAACAAAATATTTGTTCTCTATCTGCATGGAGCTCCTGTTAACGCCACAATGACCTTTGACACTAGTGGGACTTCTTCCTCTCCTCGCAGCGAGGGCCAGAGTGAGGGGGGCGACAGCGGCATTTGTTGGGAGAAATACACTTCCCTCCGTTCAGGCAGGGCCGAGGGCACACAGCTGCAGCCAAGACAAAAAAAAGAAGGTTTAATCATAAAAACTGACGACAGAAGGAGGTGACGGAGAAAACCTCCAACGAGCAGCAACAGAGGTGAGAAGGTGACGGCTCTCCCTCACACCTGCATAGAAGTCTTGTCTGACATCTTTACTAGAAGTCGTCTCGTGTTTTAACTGTGCTCGGTTCATTGGGACCAGTTGGAACTCACCCGTGTGGCAGGCCCCGCCCAGCCACCCCTCTGGACAGCTGCAGATTCCTGGAGCCACGCAGACTCCCCCGTTCCTGCAGCCTTGAGGACAAATCGCTGCATTGGGGAACAAACCAGAGGACATGTTCAGCATGCCAACTACAGATCACTCACAAAAGAGACTTGACCCAAGTTAATTTTACACTGATGACTATGGAGATGCTGCACACGTGACTGCAGCCTCCCTCTGAACATCAACATGTTAGCATCGTTAACACTCACATCCTTATATGGTCATATACCCTGACCTGGAGCTAGGTGTTAACTAGGTAGACATGTTTATACAGTAAACTAGGTCATATGGATTGTTGAGGCAGTGCACTGCATGTTTCGGTCCATGTGCATCATCTTGGAACCAGACAGCCACATGAAATGTTTTACAGAGGGCTGAGGACAAAGCTCCAGCTGAGGGACCAGCTCCATTTGGTGGCTCTTTGGGTGTAAATGGTGGTAATTAGACACGGCAGTAAACACACCCTCTTGGCATTTCGAGCCTGTCCAGCTTGAGGGGCAGATGCACTTGGCCACTCCGTTGACAGCGATGCACTCCCCTCCGTTCCAGCATCCCCAATCGCACGTTACTGTCAACGACACAAAGTGGTTTGTGGGTTTAGTCAAGTTGTTTTACTTCGTACAGGTTTCATCAACAAAACCAAATCACTCCTTTTTCTCTGAGGTTAGAAGGAATCTGCTGTGTGTCTGTGTGCTGCAGGCAATAGATGTGAGTTCTGACTACGTTACATGTTCAGGGTAAACTTCTTAAACTAGAGTCTTCCTGGTTTGGACGAAGCAGATGTTCACCTTTGTGACAGTATCTTCCTCCGAACCCCGGCGGACATCTGCATTTCCCAGGACGAAGACACTCTCCTCCGTTCTTACATTTGGGATAACAGTCGGCTGCATTCACACAAGAGCACAAAAGGTTGTTTTTCTTTTGAGTAACGGTCAATACTAATCTAGTTCAAGCATCACCTTGCATCATATTTTTGTACCATACTTAAAGAGGTTTTAACGCATGAATCTGATCAATTTTCAAACAATTTTTCCTTAAACTGATGGTATCTTACATGAAAACATAATAATTGATAAGTAATTTTTCCTTATACACTTAATTATGACTCGTACTTTATTGTAGTGTCCACAAATGTCTATAAGAGAGAATATACATGACGTGTATTTAACTTGTAATCGAGGATAATAAAGATATAAACTGTAACGTCACCATACTGGCAGGTCTCTCCTTCGTAGCCCCGGGAGCAGAAGCATGTGTTGTTACGGATGCAGACTCCCGCGTGCTCGCACTGCGGGTCGCACGTCGCTTTGGGGTCAAACACGAACCCGACCGCGACGCCGCGCGGCGCGTCGGAGCGCGCGGAGCAAAGACCGGCCAGCGCGAGCAAAGACGCCAGAAGAACCGGTGAGAAGAACCACGCAGAGCCCATGACTGAACCTGACTGGTCTGCTAACCGGACACCGGAGGGAAGAACGGGACTGACGGATGGAGAACTAGTACCGAGAGCCCTCCACGGCACCCCGCGGCAGCACACAGGGAGAGGACAGCCGGCAAGGATGGTCCGGCCACGGGGAGAGCCGGAGGAGGGGGGGCAGGATGGGGAGTGTCCTGGTGAGTGGGGGTTGGCTGGACAGCAAATGTTACAGGTAGAAAAAAAATAAAAATGTTCAGTGTGGATCGACAGTTTATTATTCTCGGCAAGAAAAGTTCTGTGAAGCGAGTTCATGTAGAGAACATGTGGGGAAACCATTTCCTTCTGAGAGGAAATGCTGAGCTTGTATCAACTACAGGGTGTGTGTGTGTGTGTGTGTGTGTGTGTGGTGGTGGGGGGTGTTAATGGCAATAACATGTTCCTGTCTGCACTACTGGGCCTCCGTACAGTGACACCTGATGATGGAGAGCTACCAGGAATAATGTTCTCCATATGATTCTGTTAAATGTACTTTTGGCCTTTTTTTTCAATAAAAAAAACAGGTTTACACACACATCTCCCTCCTGGTTACCAACTTGCAGGAAGAATTCCACAAACGTTAAAAGATAGATGATTCAAAACTGTTGTATTGTCGATCAAAAGTCGTGCAATTTCTCACAAAATCGAAAAGACAAACAGATTTTAGAGCAAACTATTGAATCAAAAAGGTAAAATACATTCATCCAAAAGTTTTGTTTGTGAATCCAAAAAGTTGTTTCCAGCTGTTGACCTCCGTCTTGTGGGCGGGACTTACACTGAGATAAGACACGCCTCTGTTGGTTCAGTCTTGCATGGAGTGACATCTTGACTTGAGACAACAGAGACGTGTCTCACATCTTTCCTACCCACGAGACGAAGCTCATCAGCAGGCAAAACTTGGGTTTGCATTAATAATGTTTTGACACAAATGTATTTTGCGTATCAATCGTATTGATTGATAGTTCTCAGTTCTTAAACAAAACGTACAATTCCCTTTTAGATATTCAGACTACAACAGGAAACACAATAGGAAAATCGTTGAGTCCCGTCTTGGCAGAGAGACAAAGCTCTTAAACTCGGATTCTCATTTTCCAGACGAGTTTGGATCGACTGCAATAAAACAAGACTCGTTGAATGGGCGATGACTGTGAGACAGAATTAGTTTAACATGTGTTTGGACACAATCGCAAAATTAGATTGTTAAAAAGAAACGACACAAACTTTCTTCTGGAACACAAACGTACAATCTAGACCCGAGTGTGTTTCTTTCATTGCATTCCAGTGCAGCAGCAGCAGCAGCTCTGCTCCGAGCCACTGACCTGCATCCAGCGGAGGAAGTGAACTGATGTTTTGATGAGTCCAACAGATGTGGACCGGAGACGTCTGCGTGTGTTTGTCGGTCCTGTAAAGATCCTGTACGGAATTACAGAAGACGTGCAGCTCATCTTTAGTATCAGAGGTGAAAGAATCTGGTTATTTGAGAGATAAATACAAACCCAAACCATCACACGTAAGGTAGAGAACCTAATATGACCATCATTAAACAATAGATCTGACTTAATTTGCTAATTATTTGTTTATTGTACCACGAAGCCTCAGATAGTGTGTGTGTGTCTCTTCTGGATGTGACTTCTTGTCTTTGTTTCATGGTTATTCACAACTGAAGTTCAGGAACGAGACTACACCACCTGATCTCACTCCCCAATCAATTAAGAGTAATTAATCTCACCACATCACCTGATTCAGCCCTACATAAACGTCCTTCCCCTTCCTGCCTTCTGATCATCAGTCTCAGTTCTTGTGGAGTTTGGATGTTGTGCACGTGTGGGTTTCCTCCGGGTCCTCCGGTTTCCTCCCACGAACAAAACATGCACGTTAGGTTGGACATACCCATTACCATAATATTTCCACTTCTCATTCAATCCTAGGAAACCTGGAGATGATGAGCCCATTATTGCTCATTGAGAAGCGACCTCCATCCTATGTCTCCTAGGCTACCTGGACCCCACATCCTCAATACCCCCCCCCCCCCCCCCCCCCCCCCCCCCCTACTTCTCTAACCGTCAATCACGGTGTGGTCTCAGGTAGTGAACCTTCTAGTGGTGAGACACATGGAATTCAGCTCCTCTGTAGTAATTGTAGAAATAGCTTGAGGATCCACCGCAGAAGGGGGGCATGTGTGTGTGTGACTGTCTGAGGTTTCCCAAAACTATCGGCGCCCCCTGGTGTGCGCAGAGAAGATCACAAACACACAGAGGAATAAATCAGGATTTTATTTTCAGCTTCAGGGATGCAGAACCACAGAGTGGATTTTAGGCAGAGAACAGAGATACGCACATCGTCAAATATCAAAACAGGGTGGATAACTCCTTTTTATAAAAGTGAATTATTGTAACTGTCATAGTAAATAAATCGTTTTTCCATAGCCTACTTATCGTATTTGTTTTTAATTAATTTAAAATGGAAAAAACAAATAAATAAATAAATAAAATGTCAATTATTCCTTGTTGTGTGTGATGGGAATCAGCTGTTCAACTGTTAAAGCTGTTCAATACCACGCGTGGTCTTTAAAAAACACCATTAGCGTTTGAGGGTTGACGTTATGAATAAATGATACAAAAAACTACAAGCAATAGTCAAATCATGATGTACGTTGGAGATGCAGAGTGGTTGTAATCAGCAAAACACACCAGGAAAACAAGCAAGAAGAAAAAAGCTATTTTTACATCCTTCTTATTTCACCGTGACGCTTCTACAGTCAGCATGAAATTAAAAAAACATCCATAAGAACTTCTTCTACAGGATAGCTGGTTTCACTTAATGTCATCGTCTTCAGAGTCGTCACAGTCGAGGCTACAACGAGGTGACGACTTCACATGAGCTGGAAAAACCAAGACAAAACAACTCTGAAACAAATTATATCTATAAAGATGAAACACCTTCCATGTTGCAATGTCAACATTCCTATGAAAACACGACGACAGACAGGCGGCTGTATGAAGGAATGAAGTTAGTCGATCGATAGATTAGTTGATACCATTTGAGAGCAGAGATGACAGAAGTTGTCGCTTGTCAAAGGTCTTAAAGACGTAGTATGTTAGCAAAAATATTACTTTAGAAAACAAATCACATGGTGAATGAAAATAATTCCCGCCTCAGTGGTCGTTGCCTTGTACCTTAACGTTCTCATATAAGTAGTATAAACAGTGGTGCGATTCGATTACTGATCAGTTCAAATGTCTGTAAGTACAGTGAATGTTGGATGTCCTGCTGTCTTATTATGACATCACAGACGTTATCTGCTCTGGTCGTCCTACTGGAGCTAAACTAAGACAGTGGTTTGGATTTGAAGTATCGACGAGCCGCTTAGATAGTTTAGGGGGAAGTTTCCTGGTAAACATTGTTCCAACGGCCCCGAGCAAAGATTCCCTTGTGGCCCAGTTTGACCTCGGTGAGATAAGCAGTGCTTAATTCCCAGACTGCTTTGCTCGCCTCACTGGTAGACCTGCACGTGTCCGTGCAAGGATGTGGTGTTCCCCCCACAGTCCACGTACTCGTACATCTCCTGGGAGACCTGCTCCGCATGGCCAAAGTACGACGCGGTCACCGTCACCCTGGAAAACAACCACAAATCAGACGTGAGTGAAGGTGTTTTTGGGTCGTCACTTCTTAATCTAGGGTGGAGAAAGAGGAGGTGGAACTTCTGCTACGCCACTTTCCATAATAGATTCACACTCGTCATTCTTCATGACGAAGTAATGGCTTCACCATCATCACATGATGACGATCTCGTCCTCCTCCTCCTCACTCGGGGGTGGAGGAAGAGGAGGAGAGTTCCACTGCCTCCCTCAAATGAACTGTGGAGCCGTACTTACTGCATCATGATCACTATGTTGTGGACTTTGATGGAGGGCAGGGTGCAGTAGTCACTGTGAGAAAAAAAACAAGTGCAGCATTTAAGAAACGACAACGATCCACATACAGAACATGTGAAGACTTTTAATAAGATACTCACAACATATAACTCATCTCTTCTTCAATGGTGGTGGGAACAGTGTAGTCGATCTGCAACAAGCACAATTCATGAATATAACAAGCACTCTGATCATACATGTTTTATAATCAAATGAAAGTTGGTGTCAGGAATTCTGAGCATGACGTCACATTTTAAGTCGAGATTGTCGAAATCTAGCAGTTATGGAGCATCATTATCCTTCATTTGGGGTAATGTTTCTGTCCACATGGTGAATATTAGCTATGTTGAATATTTACTCTGTTTTTCTGATGACATTAGGATGGAGCTAATGCCTACCTGCCGTTCATCCAGCGGTAAGATCAGCGTGCTGTTGTTAAACTTGGTCTTCCCTATCACCGTATTGGCGAACTGCACCCGGGCTGTGATGTTGGTCACAGAGATGGCGTAGTAGTTGTTGTTGGTGATGTTCATAGTGTTCTGAGAGGAAGAAAACAAAAGACAGACGCCCGATGAGAAGAGACATTCATTTTCGATTCAGTTTCTGGCCACCTGACGTATGATTCTAAGTCTGATGATGTTTCACACCTGAAGGGAAATTTCATTAGCTGTTAATAGCTCTGCCCTGTTCATCAGGTACTTTTGTCCTCAACAGCCCATGAGAGCGGTGACAGTGACCTGACAAAGGCCCGTAAACACAAATAATTAGCTGAAAGTGCAGCGTCATTCAAATATTCTATGAGCTCCACAATTTACCTTCTTCTAAAGACATTTAGATTTCGGTGTTTACCTGAGTTGCTTATAGAACATTCATATTCGTGTTTACATGCTGCAGAGAATCATCACGCCTACACCCCATGCCTTCATGTATCTGACCTCAATCCTGTCACACTTTGTTTAAGGTCTTTTTTTTGAACATCTGGTTAAGATGACAGGCCCAGGCAGCTTCTACAACCTCTTTGCTGCCAGACATCTTCCACCCAAACTTCCCTGGGGGCTTTCAAATCAAGCAGTTTGACTGACGTACAGAATGTTGCGAGATATCAAACAGGACTTTGGTGTGCGATTAAGGTTTATGCATATGTTAGGGGAATCTTCACAGCTTTAAGTGAAGGCAGAGTGTCTCCACCGACTTACTGTGATATTGAGATAGACGATGCGTTTCTCCGTTTCGTAGGAGACGTAGACAGACTTCACTCCCACATAGGAGACATCGATAGAGCGAGGGAACAGGAAAAAAACAGCCAGGCCCGACAGCAGCAGGCACAGAGACACCGAAAGGGTGACATACAGCTTTCTGCACCGGAGGGGAAAGGAGAAGTGAGCGATCATGACTTCACATTCTTTTCAACCCACTGTGTGTGTTCATCACGCATATGCTGTCTAGTACTCAGTAAGGATCACACAGTGCAGACTTACGTCCTGCTCGGCCTGAGCCTTTGGTCGCTGTATGGAATCAGAGCCACGAGCTGATTTTCTTGACCTGTTGAACAATTTGAAAACAAACAGAATTGTGTCATGTTATGGGTTATGGGCATGCGGTGGGATCACTATGAACTACACTGCCTATACTGATAGAACCTCGAGTTACAGTCAGTAACTAACAACTCGTTCTGTGGCGTGTGTGGTGTGGTGAGTAACTGCAGAATGAAAGTGCCGAGGCTGACTCATTCTAAGGAAGTTAGCATTTCCTTGTATCTGATAATAATCGTAGATGCCCCAGCCTCCTGATAATATACTGCCCCCTATTGGATGGAATGTCAAATACGAAGCACTAGCATGTTAAGATAGCCGACAAACTGTACCTTTAAACTCTTAATAAATAATATCTATGGATGTTTTCTTGAACTTAAAATGTTGTTTTTTAGAGGCTTTAAAGTAGTAGTTTTCATACAGTCAACAACAGTCATAGAGTAATTATTATGTGGAATGTTTTACCTCGTGGGATTCGTCCGGTGCCCTGGCATGTGGGGCAGGTAACGCTGTCCCGTCCAGTGAACTCCACGTAGGGGAACTGAGACACATCTCCAGATTTTCCATCCTCGTCTGTCTGGCCATCGCTGTTCTCCTCAGCAGTCGTAAGCGCATCCTGACTCTCGTCTTTGTGCTTCCCTAAGTGTGACTGGGACTTACCCATCGCTGACTGTAAACGAAACAAAAAGGCAGCATGAAAAGGGAGAGAGAGGAACTGAGTGGACCTTGATAGATTCCAGTAGACTCCCAGGACAACAAACTTCAGGTGGTGCGAGACTTGTTCTGCTCAATAGAAAATTAACTGTCACCTTGTGTTTTCAAATGTTTTCCTTCCACCACAACAACTTAACTATTAAATCATCTCACAAATATCACAGGAAACATGAGTACTTATTTCATTGACGCTACCTTTACACATGTATTGCAGTACATTTCCGAGTAGTCCACATTACATTTACCTAACAACTACTTTCAAGTCCTATAGGTACTACTTTCATGTGAGTGCATCGATAATAATGATCCAATTCTACTGAGTACTTTCTTACTTGAGCAAAACATACAATACAGATCTTGTTTTGAAGTATTTCAATAGCGTTGCATGTAGTTGGATGTAAACAGGGGTTGTACAACGGTTTCATGTTGCTCACAGGTGACCTTTTATATCCAGAGATATTTTTCCTTGAGGCTGCAGTCAAAACACTGTTATGAAAGCATCTAGAACTCTGATCCAGAATGGGTGATCCTACCCTCAAGGAACACCAAATATTAAATAAAAAGTTGTTGTTTTCATTTGTATTCACTTGATTTCTTCCGAAAACACGTGTAAGGACGTCGAGTAAATTGGCAAGAAAAACAAAATATTTTCAAATGACAAGAAAACTTTCTATATCGGACTTCTAATGTTCAAATTTCACTAGTACAGAATACAAATGAAATGTAATATTCATCATCTTGCTGAGGCCACCATCTAAACTCTAAAGGACCCTCGTGGGACCCGGGAACCCACTTTGAGAAGCCCTGCATTCAGCCATACTAGCTGCTTGAGACTATTTCTGCATTGTGTGCAAATACTAGGAGGACAAACATTAAGGTCTCCTAGCTAACATGAACACAAGATGTTAGCTTCGACTGATGACAACGTCACTGACGAGCCAGCCGCGGCCGCCATGCTGTTACGTCTCACCAGGGAACACAACGTACCGGCCGGAGAAAAACGGTGAAAAAACAACAACACACACCTTCATACTCACAATAGGATGCAATGTTTGGTTTCTAAAGTTTTATCTCGACCTAGTCAGGAAAACAATATGTCATGTCAGTGGTTATTCTGAATCGATTAAAGACAGCTCGCGAGACAAAACAGTCAGCACTGTAGAAAGACGACATCACAGCCCTCTCATCCTCTCGGTTACTTGGTTATTGTTCCACATCCGGTACTTAACGTCTTACCTGTGTTGCTTTTTATTCTGTCGTGCTTGTCATTCGTTTCACCAACTCGGTTTGTTGTGGTTCATATCACACGCACACAAACACCGCAGACACACACATCGGTAACGGGTGAAGATGACGGCAACGCCCCCCATCCCACTCCTGATTGGACGGACTCCATCGGGCATAGACTCACACCCCGCTCCTGATTGGACGGACTCCACCAAACATGGACGCAACGTCACAACAACACAAACAAGTACAATCAAACATGATACCACTGGAATACTGTTACCAATGGTATGTTATATCCACTATGACAAACCGCAAATACTTTAGAATATACAGTGGTTGAATATGTACCCCCTTTTTCCTCAAGTAGCAATACAACAATAGTACAAAAAAAGATTTCCAGGAGAAGTCCAAATAAATAAATACACATATGTGCACAAAGTAAAAAGACAGACAGATAGATAGATAGATAGATAGATAGATAGATAGATAGATAGATAGATAGATAGATAGATAGATAGATAGATAGATAGATAGATAGATTGCAGACAGCAAAGAGGCAGTTAACACCCAGACTTCACTCAAAAGATATTCAAAGAATAGATTACATTCATAAAATAAAGTTCCCTTGAATCTCAGTCCACACTATTTGGTTGCTGGCTGTGTTTGGAAACTCTTTCCATCAGCCAGATGATGGCAGTGTGCTGCTGCGAGTGAGTGGATGAGTCAGCAGCACTGAGCATCACGTCGATAACAACCTGGTCTTTAATGCCTGTAAGTCAGCATCAAATTACAGTGGTAATATATTGATTTTAATCAGTTGAGCCTCTGAGAAAAAGATCTGTGAAGTACGACACCCTCTGTCCCTCCATACGAGTAAGGAAAAACTCTCAAAAAAACCCTTTTCACAGAGGAAAAATCCCTCCCCCAGGACGGACAGGCCAATAGATGTAGAGACCATTAACAGCATATACATGATGAATGTACATTGTAATCTTTTGAACCATCTGTGCAAACATCACTTATCATTTGTTTTGGCGAACAGATGGATCTACTGCAAATTCATGACAATTTGTCATTATCCATCATATTTGACGGTGCTGTGTGCACCAACCATACAAAATATTGTGCTAAAAATAAATGCTATTTGACACATGTTGGCTTTCACAAAGACCCACTTGGCATCCTGAGGAGGTTTGACATAATGCTGCTGCTAAATGACAGGAAATCAGCCTCGACAGTGGCCCTAAATATCCCCTTAAATACGGATTTACTGCTTTGCAGGGAACATATTTGTGCTGATGTGCTGCCTGTCACCGTGTTTTTCTAAACGTTTCACAGATCATTTAGACTGTGAGTTCTCTCAAGTTTCACTGTAATTAAATAATGAATGAACAGCAAGATGTCGGTGTTGAACCTGGAGGGCTGAAACTGTTTTGTAATCCTCAAAAAGATTGTCGTGAGCAGATCCGCTGCTGCTGATGTGAGAGTTCTGCATGAGAATACTTCCTCTTCTATTATTAACTGGGTTGGAAATGACCACTAGCTATGCACCAGCAGGGGGTGGGAGGTTTGTCAACGCACAAAGGCAGGAAGCCAGCCTTTGTTCAGAGCTCAAGTTGTATTACTTGTTTTCTCTAATCTCAACCGTTAGGACAAAGTTCTCTTGTTTTATTTCTTGGGCAAGTTCGGAGGACCTATCAACGTTTTACGACTGCTAAGTGAAAGAAAAAGCAGCTCGGCATCCAAATATCTTCTGCACCGATTTGTGAGTTGTGAGAGAGAGAGAGAGAGCGAGAGAGAGAGAGAGAGAGAGAGAGAGAGAGAGAGAGAGAGAGAGAGAGAGAGAGAGAGAGAGAGAGAGATGCAAATTCTTTACAAAGCAAGCAAACACAATTTTATCAGTGTAACACAGAGCTGCATTGCAAAACCGTTTTTATGAGGTGTCAGTCCACTGTGATATTAATTGGGCTGTTACATTTATGTTGTCTGCATACAGGACTAGAAGTGCTCCACCAGAGCCTCTATTATTTGTAACTCCACAACTGAAACCACCTGCTGAGAAATGAATGCAGACTGGAACGCGTTCCATTAACACTCCATGTTAACCTGCAGTCACTTGCCAGCATGCCGCTCTGCATTGATAACATTCACTGTTTCTAACCACAACCGACACAATGAGCAACACAACAACGGCTGCGCTGTGATTTGGTGCTAAACTGACATGTGACCTGATGAGTCAGAGAGAAAGTTAGAAGACACAGAAGATCTTTCTAATGTCAGCTGCCATGTGGACTGAATGTTCTGCTCCACCTCTCTCAACACAGGAGATACAGTAGAGGTCTCTCTCTCTCTCTCTCTCTCTCTCTCTCTCTCTCTCTCTCTTTTTTTTTTTTCTTTTTCTATCCACTCAGGAGCAGATAGTTCTTGTTGTCGACCGAAGGGCACTCAGAGAGCAAAGACACTCCACTAAACCTCATGTAAAGAAATTATGTTTCTGCTATGTTAAACAGATCTGCCCTAAATTTTAACGAGTTCTTCCTTGGCCCATGCGACAACCTTCCATGATGCTCGAGGACAATTGGGATTTCTGATTGGGTTTCTGGGATGAGTTGAAAACAGCCCTTGATGGTGCAGGGTCATGGTGACAGGGTTAGTAGATATCTGTGTGTGTGTGTTGTGGTGGTTTATTGCAGTTATTTTGCATCACATTCTCGCTTGTGATGAAGCCGCCGTCTCACTTCGGAGGTGACATCTGCAGCTTCAGACATCCTTTTGGGCTAAAAGAAAAACTTTTAACGTGGTTGTCAGATGCTTGTCAGTGAGTTTAGCTCCCAGCCTTGTTTATTGATGATGCAGTGTGTCTTTCCCTAATCTCAGATCCCCCGCCCCCTCCTTGTCACTGCATCTCGCAGTGCCAATACAGTCATGTTGTACACAGAGAAGAATAATTCAGTCTGAACTACCATATGAAAACACCTCAGCTGTAGTCTTGCAGGGGGAGTCAGGTTAAAAAGTAACAGCGCTGGTCCAGTCTGCTGTGATAGGAAGCCGCCTGCATGTCCCCGATAAGAGGGAGCGAGCGGTGGTGACACGTCGGCCTGCTTCAGGTGTCAGCACTTCAAACTATTAAGCACAGCTTCAGAGGGAATGTGCAAAACTCCATATTGCAGAGGTGAAGTGGAAGATATTCTCAGTTTGTATAAATTTGATGTCAACTTGTTTTTAACCTGAAAAAAAAGAAGAAAAGAACCCTCTGAGGGGCGGCTCACTAGATTTCTGCTCTGGAAAAGCTCACTGACACCGTTTTTCTTCCAATTTTGTGGCACATAGAAAACCCGCACTTTATATTTAACCGGCGTCCCTCTCATGATGCATTACCTCCATTTACAGTGTGGCAGTATAATGCCACCGGGGTCACAGGCGTGATAGAACACATGATAGCAAATAACACCAAGCCTGTTCAGTTTAATGGGAAATTACTGAGCATCAATGAGAGACATGCCAACACGTTCTCCTTCCTCCCAGTCAAATAACGACACTCCCAGCTTGTCTAATAGAACTGATTTGTCACTCTCCTTGTGTCTGAAACTGATGCACAAGGCCCCCACTGGCGTCTACGTGAGACGCAGCGGCCTTTAAAAAAACTGATTTATTACACACTCTTCTTTTGACGTCATTAGATGGCTAGAAAGTCTGCACAAAGACGCGGGCTGGGATGTTGGATGGGTCCAACAGACGGTCGATTTCCGTGAGTTTCTCATTTGCGAGACCTCATGTGAGTCCACACTGTGAGGGCGAAGGCGAGTAAACATATACATGACATATATTTAACGGGTACTGTTGATGTTTGGTTATGTTTTAGGCACTTAAAAGAAAAGGTTAGAGACATAAACTGTGTCCGGCACAGATGCCAAAGCAGTTCCTCTGAGTGTCTGATAGTGATGAGAAGGGATTAACATGACAGTTACTGGACATCCCGCTGCGTCCTTGAGGTACCTTGAGCATCAGTATCAGACGCCGAAGGCCGCGACAAGGCGCCGCTAATTGACAACCTGGCATGAGAACGGTCCTGTTAGCTCCAGTCATAGACTAAGTTCACATTACAAGCCACATATTTCAATTTAAATCAGATCAGGTTCGCCTGTCTTGACACTTGTGACTTGTATCGAACTGCGATGTGACCTCATCTGTCTACTTGTGATATAGGTGGTGTTCAATCTGAGGAAGTGGAATCTTTGCAGGCGATCTTGCTCCGTCGGCTGTATGTGATGATCCTCTGCTGAGGACACTCTGCTGTCCTCCACTGACAGGCGCTGGCTGATGACGACAGCGCTCAGCGAGAACATGCGTACAGGCAAAAAGCTGACATGGATTCCGACCTGATCGCTCTCATTCATGTCACAGAGCCTTAAAATCTGATATGAAAACATCAGATATGTCGCATGAGGGCAAAGAACTCGTGTTTGAGTCACTTCAGCCTGGTAACGTGAACGTATAAGCCTTTAGAAGCCGGATAAACCGAGCCTTGACTCTGCACATGAACAGAAATGGCTGAGCTCAACATCCCAGTGTGCTGTTGCTCGCAATGCTCTTAATTTTATTTAGTAATTAACGATGTGAAACTTTCTTCTTCTGATCTTCTAATCCAATCAGATATAAAATAAATGGATAAAGAATCAGTGCGCCTGGTCGTATGACAGCAGGAACATCATTCATCACGGGTGTCTGTGGAGTTATTCCAAATAATTAGCATAAAGTGGGATTACACAACACAAAATCCTGCCACTTTGAAACGGATTCCCGGTGGGATCGTGCTGCGCATCCAATAGAGACCACATTTAAAAAAAGAAAAAAGCCCAGCTGCATGGAAACATTTCATATTGAACCAAATTTGGAGAGGGATTGGTCACGGCGTTACCCGGCTGTAGCAGGATTTATGTTGCACAGGATGCAGAGAAGAGTTAGCGAGCTGTGAGAGGAAGAGGATAAAAGAAGGATATGCATGCATGCCACTGTGCAAATGTTTGATTCTGCAAAAAATATGTAGAACAAATTAAATTACATTTTTCATTTTGGAGGAATCTCTGCTTATTTCACATCACGGCTGCACATGAGAAATAGTTTGACAACATGGAAGTCATTTATAGACACTTCACGTCAAATAACAGGAGCCTGAAACACCAAAGCATTTATTCTTAAACTCTTTGCCTGAATATTTCTGTCATCACAAGACAGGAGAGGAAATTTGTTGGATGTTAAATGGAGCAGAAAGAAATCAGAGGGGAGGGATCCTGCAGGACCCCTGCATGCTTCCCAGGCATTCACCGCTGGCAGCGCCGTGTCACCTCAGGGACCAGAAGGACCATGGCAGGGAGTCTGTCAAAAGATTTCAAGCACATCTATCGTGCCAGGGGTTGTGTTTGTGTCTTGTAGTTGACCTGCAATTCAACTCTTGAGTATTCAACTGTGTCCACATCTGTCCGACTCTGGCATGGATACAGCGTCCGAGGTAAAAGATCCTGGCGAAGGGTGACTGTTTGTGGACGAACCACATGACTAATAGACACGAGGCGCAACTGCGTTTACCTGCTTCTGTGAAAACAACTGCCTGACGCTTTTTAGAATTAAAATCAGTGTCACATATTGGTCGGGTGCCTGCCAGAGTGGCAGCAGGCGTGGGGGGAAGCATATTCTGTCAAAACTCGCCAGGTTTCCTCTGGAGGCTGATGGTTATTTTCCGTCCCGCTTATGAAGCACGTCAACTCTGAGCACCGTGCAGCATTTCTGATTAACCCCTGCTTGGAATCCAATCTGATGTCTGATGCTCTATTTTAAAAGGACGCTCTCGTTTGAACGCAGCTGCAGCACAAAAAACATATCAGAGGGATTTCTAAAGAGGGTTAGATAATACATGAGGACAGAGGAAGATGGAGGAAGTATCCCAGTAATTCAACTCATGCATTTCCATGTCTGCCTAATAGTGCTCTCGTCCAAAATGTGGTGTGCAAAACTTCTCTATGTTCTAAAAACGGAGTGGTTTGCAGTCGAATCAGATCCGGCACATATACAGGGAAGATTTTACTCACTGAACTATTACTATAACAAAATTATATATTTTGAGGCTGGCGGTGCTGGATGGTTTCTGGATGTTGGGATGTCTTCATGGAAGGGCAGTTCATGATCAGAGGGTTCGATCAGAGACATTTGCGTGCTGCAAAATCTATACGGTGTTGAAGTGTCAGGGGATGCTTTTTAAAGTTTGACAGCTTACAGGTGATTGGCTAGAAGAGAGAGTGACACTTTGTGATTGGATGAAGGAGAGAGTGACAGTTTGTGATTGGATGAAGGAGCTTAGCGATAACACAACACCGCTTGTGATTCTAAAGGGGCATGCGCAAAGAGAAAGCCTTGTGGAGTGACAATGTGATGTGCAAACGTCTGTCAGCTTCACGTGCTGCGCCTGAAATGGGGCATCACTCCTCTTCACAAATATACATACAGAAAGGTGTAAATGAGATTGTTTCCGCTGCTCGCGGTGCAGTTGTGTGCCGGTGTTCTACATCTTATATATATACCGTATGTTCATTACGATGATCTACCTTCCCACATGGATGAAACAGGTTTATTCTATTTCATAATAAATGTCTTCATCTGCAGATGATGCGTGAGATTGGGCGTCTCTTGAAAACTTTGACGGATAGATCGGAAATGTTTCTTCTTTGAGAAGATCACAACTGTTAGGATCCACGCAGCAGCCAGTTAGCTCATTATAGCTAACGGCTCTTGCATTAATAAACAAGGATCATTTTAGGTTTCCTTGTTGTTTCTTGTGACAGTGTCAACAATGCACAAACCCCCTCACCTTTGTGGGTGAGCACATGGAGTCTCCACGTCGAAGAAGCATAACAACAGCACATTGAAGAGTTAATGAGCTTTACATACAAACACGAGCACGCGTGCACGCTGCCGCCGAGAACATGCGTTCACACACTATCAAAAGCACATACCCTCTGCCGAACACCCACACACGTGCACATTCTTGCCTGTCAAATCATATTAACATCAGGTCAGGCACATTTTTCTTTTCTTTTTTTTGAGCTGGTTGCTATGGCAGCAGTGAGAGGGAAAAAAAATGGCCGTCTATGGGCCTTTCCTACATGCGTCTGCAACAACAGGGCTGCAGCACTAAGATGCTGTAACTAATAGAGATTGCTGGTGATCGCCGTGCTTCATGTGCCTCAAGAACTCATGAAGTGTCGTTGGTATACAAGAAATAAAGCTCATTTATAGGCATCTTGACATAAGCTAACTGCTGATAAATCTTATCACACTTATCATGAGGGCTGATTGATGATAAAACATGACACAAAGAGAAGGTAGATGAATCCTCCCTTCGTGTTATGGGTGTTGTTATTATAGTTTGTCCACCAGGGGGCGCACTGTAGCTCTCCTGTGTGCAAAAAGCTTCAACACATCTTCATCATCAGAGCGGAGGAGTCTTTTTTAATTGGATTTAATTTAATTTTTACTTTTATTAATCTTTCAAATTCTTCTGTGCTATTAACCCATCCGCAGGTGCACACACACACACATTGGGAGCAGTTCCCCAAACTAGGTGCCTTGCTCAAGGGCACTTCAGCTGTGAATGTTGTTGGAGGGGAAAGCGCTGTAGCTTCAGTAGTTCTGCCCACATTTTTTTTCTTGCAGTCCTTGGGATCGAACTGGCAACCTTTTCAGTACCAAGCCCGCTACTCCAACAGTTCGGCCACAGCTGCCTCAAGTAGAAGTAGCACGTTGGAACAGACGAGTGCAGCGCCCGTTTGACCTGCTTGATCATCTCTAACACTTCTCCTCCAAACACCTCTGCACTCTACTCGACACACAGACCGACTGAGATTCCTCCTGTTATATCGAGATGATCGCTGAGTTATAATCCACGCTTTGAAAAAATGAATTCTGTCCATGTGGGCTCGATCTTATGAACAGCACTTTATCACAACAATATGAGAATAATACCAATATGTTGTACTGCATATACTGCACATACATATTTAAAGTATTTACACATATAACACCTGTAAATCGCAACCTATAGCATCTCTTGTGTTGTAGTAATTTACTGCACTTTCCGTAAATATTAAAGAATATTTATGAACTTCTGGTTAGGTGCTAACTACATTTGGGTTTGTAACTGTACTCTGCACAATGGCAGTACAGTTGAATCTAATCTAATCTAATCTAGCATCACATTGTGCATCTAAAATATAACCTGACATTCACGCAGAGGATCCTCACCGTGCAGGACCACAAACGTTTGCCGGAGTCGAGTCAGAAATCCCTTTAATCAAGAACAGTGAAATAACAAATAGTTTGTCGACCAACCCTAAATTGAACAAATCCCAGTTAGCTGCGGGTTTCCAGCTGGAAGCTGTATAAGCCCTCCTTCACGGCTGTCAAATACTTTTTGTGTATAATTCATATGATCCCGACGCTGCTGGAGAAGCTTTCCTGGTCGTTGCCGTGTGTGCTGGCTCGACGTGGAAGCAGAGATTTCAACATGTGGGTCGAGTATTTTATTTTATTTTCCTCCTCCTGTATGTCAAGTGACTTGGCAGAGTGGCCACTAAAAAGCCGCCCTATCTGACCTCATTCTGCTTCAGTCCCTTTCCCTCCAATAATGACACTGACCCATATCTGCTGAAACGGGCTTTTTTTTGGGCTTTGTGGGCACAAACAAGTTTGATTTCCATCTAAATGTATGCTGCTGGGTTGCAGAAACCCGCTGCTGCAACCGGTACGCTCATTTTAAATAAAAAAAATGGTACAATCATTAATATTTATAATTCAAGGACAACAAAGATAAAATAGAATCATGGAATTTATTTAACGTGATAATTGATTTACCTGCACATGTTTCCTTTTTTTATGATGCTGACGTGTGTTCAAAGCCGCACTTCGCATGATCACTGATTGCATCCAGAAGGAATCCAGGCGCCAGCTACACCAACAGGACGCTTCTTCGTCTCGAGCGTAGATCTTCTACTGGGTCAGGAGCAGAGGTTCAAGCCTGTGGCCTCACTGCTCTGATCACCATCGTTAATGTGAGGAACATGTATCTCTGGATCATCTGGCGACTGGTCGATAAAGGCTGGGGAACCCTGTCCTTCTATAATGACCCTCTCGGAGGAGGACTTACATCATCTTCTGAACGAAGGCTGCCTCACTCACAACAATCATTACTGGCCTCTGTCATCTCTCTCCAAACCAGCTGCTTCCTCTCATTAGTTATTCCGTTTCACTGCTCGGCCGTTTCTTCTTGTGCTGGCTGCATGGCTCTTTTAATGTTCTTGTCTCTTTATCTTTGATCCTCCATAACGTTCTGATTAATTATCTATGAATTAGCAAGACAGCAGGAGATTGTTAGCGATGTATCCTAGCAACACTCGCTGCCAGGCAATAGTCATTTCCATACGACAGGGCGTAGTTAAGACGAGGCTGTTGTTTCAAAGACCGACAACAGCTAAGACGAGGCAGTGAAGACCACTTGGTGCAAGTGGCCTCGGTTTTTTATATAATAACAAACTCTACTTTTAAAGATCCCCTCCAACTAAAATCAACGTTTCCAAACAATAGTTAACTTGTCGGAGCTGGTTTATATTTGGAAACACGATATTAGCTGACACGCATCTAAGTTTTTCTAAAAGGGCAATTCATGAAACACCTCTCCTGCTTCCCAGTCCGAACGTCTGCAGCCCCACTGCCACTTCACTTTGTGCAGATCATCAATTGATTAAACCGCTGAGCTCGACAGCAGAGGAGGAAAGTCAAGTGCACAAGTAATCAATGGTAAGTTCGATTGAGTAGCAACCTTGTTTTTTCCGGAGAGGACCTTGTGATGCTAATGGGCGTGTTCCGGTGTGTCATCACACTAATTGGCTTTGGCTGATGACCACTTCAAGGGGTCGACGGGGGAGGGGGCTCTGTTGGAGAGAGTAAAACCCTTCATCTTATGGAGACCCATGTCAGTGTCATAGCAGCTGGACTTTTATTCAGGAATGATAAAACATTAACAGATACGTTGTCTTACTCTTTTTAACCTGTCGCTGACATTCTGTCCGGACACACACCAGATAGAATCAGCAGCATCGTATCATCTCCTCACTCTGAGGAGAGCAGAGAGTCCTTTCAAAGGGATTCCAAGTTTGTCAAGAATATTTTAGCTGATCGTCTACTCATCTAATTTTAGAAATCAGATCACTTTGGTGGTGAAAGAGTTTTCCTTTCAAGGAGTATTTGAGCCGAAAGAGAAGAAGCGGAACAGGAAACACTCCGTTAACGGGCCAATTTGATGGCCGGTGAACACAACAGTTTCTAAAGGATCATTTACACAGGAACTGTTTGGGAGACGGTTCTTCAGCCGTCCGTCTGACATCTATCTTATGTGACGGAGGTGGTGGAATCAATGAAAGGTTCAGTATCAAGGGCATTTGCTGTATTCTTAGACGTTGAGGTTGTTCTTGTGAGCTGGGCTTCACGTTCATGCCTAGAAGATCTCGAAAGAATCCAAAAAAAAACAGGGTTTTAGGGGACCTGGACTGTGCTGGTGCCATCGAACCTCTATGTAACGAGGTCTCCCAGGCTCAAACTGCTGGAGCTTGTGGAAGCTTAGGTCAAACGTGTTTTGCTGGAAAAGGTCTGGAAAGCCTTAAATGACAAGAGGAAAGTCTGGACATCAGGCAACCTCAACATGATGGTGGATACTGTGACATCTGAGCTGGGCTCTCTCTGGGGCACTGGTACACTTTTTGTGGAAGTCCCCTCCAGAGACCAGGTGTCCTTGAGCAAGACACTGAACAGCCCAACTGCTTCTGATGCCTTCGCCACCAGTGTACGAATGTGTGTGACAGTGTTAGCAGCTTGCATAGCAGCTGTGTGTGACTGTGAGTGTAAATGAGGCAACCAGCTTTGTAAAGCTCTCCCAGGGTAGAAAGGCGCCGTATGAACACCGCAACATACACCAACATTAGCCGGTCCACGAATAGGATTTGATTAACTGAGCTGCATTCGAGATGACAGGTCACACACATTGAGGTCTGACTTCAGCCTAAGTAGGATCAGAACTGTGCGTGCATGTGTGTGTGTGTGCACTGTGTTACTGTAGGGCTCATGTAAATGTCGTGTGTGTGTGTGTGAAACAGAGGGTAGTTGGAGGGATGGATATCCATTAGCTTCCACGCGTGCATATTGCAGTCATCGAGCGAGACAGAATTACTGCTCACATCATCGAGCTCGCTGTTCATGCATATTGCAGCAGATGCTAATGATTTCTGTGTATCCGTTTGAACCCGGGGTAAATATTTATCTTGCCTTATGGCTTTTAGTCAAATGTTTAGAAATGTCTGCTGGTCTTATCCCCCCGTTGTCATGCCAGGATCTGTGATCCGGTTTGCTGAAGACTATTGAAGACTTAGGCGTCCTCTGACCGCGGGGGTTGATCTCATTAAGCCATTACCCACCCTGTGCTTCCAGAGAGATTCTTTAGCGTGGATTACCGGTCACATACTCCGAGGTTGGATTTCTTTGATGAGGCTCGTAGTGAGAGTATGGCCACCAAAACGTTTGCCAACCGGATCAAAGATTAAGTGATCTCACCGTGGATACAGTTGATAAGATGATATTTGTTGAACTCTGGACCCGGGTCAAGTAGATCCACTGTTTGGCTCATAACAATGTGTTTGGATAATTATTAATTCGGGTCCAGTTATTGACGTTTAAGTGCCAATATGTTTTATACGTATGCGCAGAGACGCCCTCTACAGGTTGATCTGGCTATTGCAATCAACTTTTCTTATTGGTTTTGGCGACGTAGCTCAGCAAGCTTTCATCCCCACGTCTCTAAACAACCTCGTCCACCTCTTCGCGTAATGACAAAACCAAATCCACAGGTATCTGATGGACCCCATTTATTTTCTACGGACCAGCAGCCGACGCAACCCGGCAGTGCCTGATGGACGCGGCACAGCTAGTTGGTGGAGCGCTCGACAGAATCAAGTGTACTGTATGCAAATGAGGTTCATCCAGCGCACAGCTCGGGAAACTCTGAGCGAACTACTCAATGCTGATTACATTTGAATTAGGATTCTGTTTTTGAGTTACCAATTTCTTGCGTTTGGGCGCCATGTTTGGAAAATCCCTTTAGTTACCTGCTAAATACCATTCTGAGAATAAAAAGAATGTACCTTGAATTTTTGAGGTGAAAGTGCAAATGTCACTCAGTTCCCTTCAGCCCTGGCCAGCACTACAGCAGCTCTGTCCCAGTAAAGACGTATGGGGACCATTCCACAGACTGTTGCACTCAATAAATCCCTCCACATCAACAGTCACACACAGCTTCCCTCCCCATCCCCCGGCCGGATTGCAGTAATACATCCGTAATACATCTGTGGGCCCGTCGGTGTATCTAACTTTCATCTGGCTCTTAATCTCCTTTGTGCAACCACAATGGTAAACTTTCACTGTAAACGATATCAAACACATCATGTAATCTCTGTTGAAAATGCAGGGCGGCGGTTGGATCGCACACACGACTCATGTTGAGCCCCGCGATTTCACGTCGAGACTCATTTTCGTCGTCAGGATTAAGTGCACTCACAATCCTTGAATTTAGAGTACATCTCAATTTCATGCTTTGGAAGGCTTATGCAAATCCTAAAAAGGGATATATAAATGAAATGCAGTATTATCTAACCATCTATCCATACTCCAGCTGCTTATCAGGGTCAGGATCACGTTGGCAGCAGGGCTCCGACCGGCCCCCGGTGACTCCAAGTGACGCCGCTGTGCAGCACTTACGTTATTAAGTCGGAATACGGGACGTGTGAAATGAATCATTGCAAGAACTGCGCTGTGAGGGTTTGTCAGCTCCGCATGCTTTGAATCTGAGATGTGCAGCAGCAGCGCAATTGTTTGCTTGCAAAGCGGAGGTAAGATAAGAAGAAATCTGTTCTAAAAAAAAT